>SKCR01014963.1:0-10273 GCA_019454045.1 Zanthoxylum bungeanum | reverse complement strand
AGTTTTCTCAAACTTGCTATTAGTAAGGAAATTGTTCCTTAGGATCTAGGCTTTCATATATGATATACTTAGGTTATTTCTTTCTTTATTCTTTATGTGTTTTGTTGATGGAAAGTTTGGTGAAATGGTAGAGCATGTGTAATGAAGAAAGGATATGACTATTGTAGTTATATGTAATCTTTTAAGGTTTATGAAACCATGTTGTTATTCTAGAGTTGTTGACCCACTCTTAAATGACCTAGATTTGATCTTGAGTTGTTTCATTGTGTTGAGACTTGAATTAGATGAAAGATTGATGATTGAAGTAATTGATTTGTGTATTAAGTCCAATTTGTCCAATTTGTTGAAATTGAGAAATTAGGGTTTATAACCTATTCCAAATTTGGGGGTTTTCATATATGTTGAGCATTTGGGTGTGTATATGATGCATGCAAAGTTTCATGTTGATTGGATTTCATTAAGATGAGTTTTGAAGCATGAAATGACCAAATGGTCAATAATGGAACCAAGTGAGGCTCACGGCCTTGTGTGAGGAAATTGGGGATTTTGATTGCTTTGGTTTTTGATGTTTTGAACATCATAAGTTCATCTTAGAAATGATTTAGAATCATTCAAAATTGATTGGATCAATTTCGGACTAAAACGGACAAAAATACAAAGCAGGGTATTTCGGTAAATTCACCTAAAAATGTTTTATTGAATTTATTTTCATAATTTGATTATTGGAATGTAAATAAATATGTTTATTTAATTAATCCGAGAAAAAGTTTTGAAATCTGAAAATCGGATTTTCACCGCTTCCGCTGCGTTACCGGATTCACCCCCTAAATAACCCATTCACTTAACGCGTTCGAACGGACCAATTCCAGTGAGCTCACGTTTGTATGGCGTTCTAGAACTCGTTCGAACGGACCAATTCCAGTGAGTTCACGTTCGTATGGTGTTCTCGAACGCGTTCGAACGGACCAATTCCAGTGAGTTCACGTTCGTATGGCGTTCTTTAACGCGTTCGAACGTCGAAGGCAAAAAGTGGGTGTTCGAACGCGTTAAAGAACGCCATACGAACGTGAACTCACTGGAATTGGTCCGTTCGAACGCGTTCGAGAACGCCATACGAACGTGAACTCACTGGAATTGGTCCGTTCGAACGCGTTCGAGAACGCCATATACGAATGTGAGCTCACTGGAATTCAAACTTATCAACAGTTATAATTAACCAAAGAGGGCACAAATTCAACTTAACATTATATAAATATTAACCAAAGATGATGATGATTTTGAAGACGAACAGCAGCATTGCTGCTGTTCTTGGGCAAGAACAGCAGCGAATGCTGCTGTTCTGGGCAAGAACAGCAGCAATGCTGCTGTTCTTGCAAAAAAATCATCATCTATCATCTATCATCATCATCATCATCATCATCATCATCATCATCATCATCACATTTCATCAAAAAATAATTCATCAATTTCATCAATAATATCATCAAACTCATCCTCAAATTCATCAAATTCATCAAATTCATCCTCATAAACAATTTTAAATCAACAAAGGAGACTTACCTGTTGATTTCCTTCGTTCGTCACTGTTGGAGAATGAGGTTGCAGTTTTTTGCTTCTGAGCCGAGGAAGAAGAGAAGCACTGGTTTTGGGATGTAAAGGACTTTAGCGTCGACATAATTGACTTTTAGCGTCGATTACTTCGACGCTAATTGTTAGGCGGGTTATTGAAAAATTAGGATTTTTTTTCCGGGAAATTTAATTTTTATTTAGCGTCGAAATAATATATTCGACGCTAAAGTAAGACATATAGCGTCGACATACAATTGGCGACGCTAAATGTAAGACATATAGCGTCGACTATAGTATTTCGACGCTACATAAAAATTAAATTTCCCGGAAAAAAACACTAATTTTTCAATAACCCGCCTAACAATTAGCGTCGAAGTAATCGACGCTAAAAGTCAATTATGTCGACGCTAAATGTCCTTTACATCCCTAAAACCAGTGAGTGCTTCTCTTCTTCCTAGGAAGGAGAATCTCGAGCAGCACATGACAATCGTGACTCTTTAATCCCGTTATTGTATCATCTCTGACCCAACCCCCAATATTGGATGCATAATTATCAGGGAATTTAACCATTTTCAGCCAATCACAGAAAGATTTTCTCTCCGATTGATTGAGCACATAACTAGCAGGAGGCTTAATAAAACATCGAGAGGAGTCTTGTAATGCAATTCACTGCGAATTCTAAGATCTTGTAGGTCCAATCTAGCATTTACAGTGTCTTTTGTCTTACCCGGAATATTGAATAGTGTACCCACTAAACTCTCCCAAATATTTTTCTCTATATGCATTACATCCAAATTATGTCGCAAACTCAGAGTCCCCCAATATTCTAACTCAAAGAAAATACTTTTTCCTGTCCAATTCAACTCTTCAGGTAACCGTTTTCGATTTTTATCTCTATTATTAGGATGTTTACCTGGTGTGCTGTCTTTGAGATGTTGATGTTGGCAAAGTATGTCAAATGCAGACAATCGACTGGGCTTACTATGAGGTTCATGTTGCCCGTTAAATAATTTACTCCTCCGCCAAGGATGACTCGACTCAAGAAATCTCCTGTGCCCCGTGTATCCGATTTTATTCCGTAATCGTTGCGAAGGTGTATGATCCGCACAAACTGGACATGCCATGTATCCCTTAGTGCTCCATCCAGATAATGAACCATAGGCTGGAAAATCATTAATGGTCCATAATAATGCGGCATGCATCTGAAAATACTGCTCTGAAGCGCATCATAGGTATGCACACCCACATTCCATAATGTTTGTAACTCCTCGATCAATGGTCTCAAGTAATATTTATATCTTTACCAGGTGAACGTGGACCAGGGATAAGCAATGACATAAACATGAACGGATCCTTCATACATTTCCATAGAGGTAAGTTATATGGAATGACAATAACGGGCCAGATGCTATAAGAGTTGTACATATTCCCAAATGGGTTAAAACCATCAGAGGCAAGACCTAACCTGACATTACGGGGGTCCTTAGCGAAACGGGGGTACATGTCATCAAATTCCTTCCATTCGGTTCCGTCCGCAGGATGTCTAAGTATGCCCTCCGCACCGATCCTCTTTTCATGATGCCACATCATATCAGTCGCTGTGTGTCGTGACATGAACAATCTCTTGCAGCCTGGGCGTTAAAGGGAAATATCGCAAGATCTTTTGAGGCACTTTCGTCCCCATACCACGGACTTTGTACCGACTTTCACCACATATCGGACAATGTTCAAGTGATTCATACTCGGCACGAAATAATACATAATCAAACTTACAAGCATGAATGGATTCATACCCCATTCCCAGATCACGAACAACATTCTTTGCCTCGTAGTACGACTTAGGCAATTCGCTTCCAACCGGTAACATTTGGGCCAGTAACTCTAACATCATATCGATACTTTTGTTGGTCATTCTGTTGATCACTTTAATGTGTAATAATTTCACAACGAAATTCAAGATCGACATTCCAGCACCTTCGAATGGAATTTTTTTTGCCTCATCAAGTAGTTCACTAAATAAATTTTGATCATTTCCACTTAACACTGGCATGTCGCCACTAACACTATGACCAAGTTGTGGACCTTGTAAGTCATGCAAAATATCGGCGATATCATCGTTTGCAGGTTGATTGTAACTACTGCTCCCTTCGCCGACATCAAAAAACCGTGACTGAGAATGATACTGCTCACCGTGATAAATCCACGTACGGTAAGTGGGTGATATTCCTGGCATGTATAAATGATTATGAAATCATCTAACCGCTTCCTTTTCCTATTCAAACAATTGCACATGGACAACGAACACGACCTTCTGCATCAATGTGTTGCTTTGCGACTTCCATAAACTCAGACACTCCATTACGATATTCAACACTCAATCTATCCAGAGAGCTCATCCAATTTCTATCCATTTCAGCAGAATACCTAAATATAATCATATAATTATTAGATATCATTTTACAGTAATCAACATTACTAATTCAGTAATACTTAATTTAAGCATATATATATATATATATATATATAAATATATATATAAATATATATAATATATTTGGTTGATAAATTAATTAATAGTTTACAGAAAAATTCTATTTGTTAATTAATATACTTACTCTACATATATGAATCATAAATCACTAACAAACAGCATATAAACAACATATATAATCATAAAAATTGAAAATAATAAAGAAATATGAAAGAAGATTTACCTTTTCGGAAATTGATTACAATTTTATTGAAAATTTTTAGGAGAGATGTGAGGCTGTAGAGGAGAAATTCTCAGATTTCAGAGGATGAAAATGAAGAGAATGAGAGAAAAACAGAGGGGGAGAAGGGTTGGTGACCTTCTGTATTTTAATCTATCTTTAGCGTCGAATTGAGTATTCGATGCTAATTGTTGTCGTTTTTAGCGTCGAAACCGTTTTTTCGACGCTACATGTTGCCGTGTTTAGCGTCGAAATTGTTTTTTCGACGCTATATATAAAAAATTAGCGTCGGATTTAATTTAGACGTGAAAGAATCAAGGATCTGTCGGTGGAAGCTTCATAACTCTTTAGCGTCGAACAATTGTTCGACGCTAAAAGTATTGTTTTTGGCGTCGAATATCAAATTCGACGCTAATTGTTGCCGGTTTTAGCGTCGAAACCGTTTTGTCGACGCTAAATATAAAAAAGGTAGCGTCGAATTTAATTTAGACGCGAAAGAGTCAAGGATTTGCCGGTGGAAACTTCATACACCTTTAGCGACGATATATGTTCGACGCTATAATTATATTTTTGGCGTCGACTCCGTATTTCGACGCTAAAAGTGTAATATTTGCACCAAAAATTATTGCAATAATATAATTATTCAGCGTCGAAAATATTCGACGCTAAAGTTCTGTTTTTAGCGTCGAAATATAGTTTCGACGCTAAAACATTAATATTCGGCGTCGAAGTTTTATTCCGTCGCAAAAATATGACATATAGCGTCGAAACTTATATTCGACGCGAAAAATAACTTTCAGCGTCGCATAATGTTTCGACGCTAATATTTGGACGCTAAAAGCCATAATTCTTGTTGGTATATTGGAAGTTCCTTCTGTTGGACAATTATGACCCATAGCGTCACTATTTGTAAAAGACATTGTGGTTTTTGTATAAATTAACTATGTGACAATGGAAATTAAATTTTATCATTTTGTAATTTGATTACTTTAATATATAAATGATAAAAGTCCTTATGATTAGTTCCGGATTATAAGATATGAGACGATATCAATCCATAAAGGTTTAATCATTAAATATCCCTAGTCGTAGTATTATCGAGACTGGACATCGATAATGCGAAATAGACTAGTATTGCACTTGTGCGTGTTATGGAAGCGTAACGCATAGTTCTCATATATTTAATTATTGGATACTTATGAAAGTGTGATAGAAGGTTGTTTTACCGATGGTACGGAAATAGCTTCGCTCTGGATAGACCCCTCGGAATCCCATTGGTAGTATGACTATGTGTCTATAGGAATCCGCATCAGGGTAGGTGTATTTGGTCTTAACCTGAGACTTGCATCGCTAGTACTTGCGACAATCAATACGCTTTGGTTTTGGTCGTCCAGGACTTTAACAGGTTCTGTGTACGCCTCTTCTGGGTTTATTGAGAATCGTAGTGTATTTGGTGTGATGTCAAGACGAAAAGTATCACTTCAGTCATATGGAGATGATGATCACGCAGAGATACATAACTGGTACTCTAATTGGTTGCAACCATCGGGATAATATGACAAGGTCATGATTATCCGATTAAAGAGACTAGTTGCTTGTGATCTGATATATGCTTCGTATGGGGCAGACACTATTTCAGCCCCAGGCCTTACATGTGACATCCGATACTAGATCGCAATACGCAATACTACGTATAGTACACTTGGCATAGATTATATATATATTCATTTAAGAATATTTCTGGAGAATTGGGTAGGCACTGTGCTTTGCTAGAAGCCAACCATGTCTCGTAAATCGGTAAAAATGTAGTACTAGGTACGTACGTGTTCGGATAGTCCGACGACCGAATTTACTGCCAACATATCCAGGGATCTCATGGGTCGCTTCCCAAAGATTCACCGATGACGTATGATTCAAACATAATTAATCTAGGATTAATTGCGGAGAGATTTTATCTGAGATAAAATACTATTTGAAGAGAGAGAACGATTAATTTGGAATTAATCGATAAAATAATATATTCGATATATTAAATGAAATTAGATTTCATAACGGAATTAAAATTAGATTTTAATTCGGGCGTACGAGTTAATTAGAATTAATTCGCTAGCGACGTGAATAGTGATTTTGCTAGGCATAATTATTTAATTAAATTTGATTTAATTACGTCGCAACGAAAGTTCGTTAATTCAGAATTAACGAACCCGAGCCCGGGAGTGTTTGCGGGCCCACTCGGATTTTGAATTCAAGAGGGGCCCACAAGTCACATCATAAGTCACATCAACTAGTCTCTTTGCCTAACTTTTTGGTGATGGATTTAGGTGGGTGGTTGATAACTTGATTTACACTCCAAGTGATGGCTTAAATGACATATACCAAATGTTTGGTATATCATTTGATTTTTTGAATATCAAATGGATAAGTCAACAACACAACTTCATTACTTCTCTCTCTTATTCACGGCTTGGAGCAAGATTTTTTTCTCTCCCAATTTCTTCTTTGGCCGATAATTACAAAGAAGGAACAAGGTGATTTTGTTGCAAAATCTCCAAGTGCTAGCACACCAAGGAATCTATAAGGTGATATGGAAACTATTCCCAAGAGCTTGGAATCAACATCAAAGCTTGGAGCTTGGATTTCAATTTCAAAGAGAAGCTTGGAGGAACTTCTCAAAGGCAAATGTTTTTGTATTCAACGCATCCTAAATCCGTTCGTTGTAAGTATATTTCCGCTATACTTCCTCTTGTATTCACATTATTTCATTGCTTAAATTGATCTTGGGACACTTTAGAAACCAACAATGGTATCAGAGCCTATTTGAGCATGAAATTTGATTAGGGTTTATATACTAAAATTTGTGTATTTTTGATTTGAGCATGTTTTAATCAATTGTTTGTTTGAGTATGCTTGTATGTTGATAACTTAGAGTTATGCATGATCAAATTGAAGAAAAATTAATTGGATTAATTTTCCCCAATTTTAGTGCCTTGGCCGAATGTATATGTTGCCATAAAGTCATGGTATTTTTTGTTTTTTTGATCATTGGATGAGTCTAAAGACATGGATATATTGATTTGAGATTCAATCGGATTGAATCGGAATCGGATATAAAATCCCTACAAATGCCGTGAGCTTTATAGCATGGAATGAGATGATTTTTGTTTCAATAATGTTGGACATGTATGATGATGAAGATGCATGATTAATGAGTTAAATTGATGTTTTGGAAATATTAATTTAGATAATTAATTAGTGCAATACACTCTAATTAATTAAATTATGAAATTTGGAATTTTAGAATTTGATTAATGGGCTTAATTTAGAATTGGGCTTATTATGTTGTATTTGGGTATAATGGGCTTGGTTGGGCCAAGTTGGTTTAGGACAATTGGATTGGATCCAAATTGGGCCTAACCATTCCATTAAGTCCAAATATAACAAATGAGCCTTTTATGTTTAATTAGGCCTAATGGGCCGAAATTGGTTTCATGGAAAATAAGGTGATTCCTTAATTGGGCTTTGATATTTGGGTTTGACCCATATTGACCAAAGTCCATGCCTTAAGAAATTAATTGAAAGCCCATTGGACTTTAATTAAATAAACATTGAATGTTAATTGGGCTTTGAGACCCATTTAGATTAGATTTGGAATCTAAGTCGTAAAGGCACATTTAAAAGTGTAATTATTTAATTCGGTGTAGGCACTGCATTTTTGCATATAAGTCTCTATGATGAGTCTCATTTGGAGACACTGCCTTTAAAGTAGAGGAAGTCGCGTGAAGCGGACGTCGGAAGGGAATCGATATTTTTGTTAGATTTTATTCGCTTGTTTAGCCTCGGGCTCGCTTGTTGGACCTCTGTTTTAAAAACACACCCTTAGCCCAAACCCCATAAGACACACACAAAGCCCATCTCACCCAAGCCCAATCCAAAAATAATTAAAGCATTTAAAATACATATCACAAATTAAATTAAAACCAATTAAATTGAAATTAAATTAATTAAAATCTAATTAAATTAAATTCATAATTTAAATAAATCACTTCCTAATTTACATAAATCACTCACCAATTTAAAGAAATTCCTCACCAAAAATATATATATCCTTTCCTTTAATAAACTAAATAAAATACACACATAATTTAATTGATTTATTTCCTTTTTCAAAACCATGCACAACCCTAACCCTAATACCCTACTATAAAAATAACACAAAACCCTAAACTCCCTTAGCTCATTCTTACGGCAAAAAAAAAAAAAAAACACAAACAGAAAATAAACCTTCAGCGCTTCTCATCTCTCTCAACAACTGCCCATTCACTCGTCACACACGAACTGCTCACTCGGCAAAGCAGCCCTTAAGCCTCCTTCACGCCTCATCTTCTCTCATCGTTCACGAACCACAATAACCCTCATCAGCCACCTCACCGACCTGCATAGTCCACGCCACAAACAAAACAAATCAAGAGCCCTCACTGACCTCACCCATCAGCGCCCTCACAAACAACGACAACCCTAGCTTCATCCTTCTCCCTCTCTCACTCGGTGAAAGCCACAAACCATGCACAAGAATCACGACAAAACCGACCACACTGACCGTAACAAATAAACAGCCCACTCAAATATACACAAAACCATGCAGCCCTCTAGCTCTACAACTCATTCGTAAAAATCAAAAACAAAATATACAAAGCTTCCATTCACGCACCACTAAACCCTCCACAAACCAACAGCCCTTTCACGCATTAGCCATCCCCCACAACATCCCTTAAATCAACATCAAAAACCCCATCACATACAGCCCTTAAAACACGCCACTACAGCCCTCACAGACAGCTCTTCATCCCACGCCCAAACTGCTTCCATCTCACGCCCAAAACTGCCGCAACTCACTGCCCATCACACCACCAAAAATTGCACTGAAATCCACCCTATGATCACCGTGAAACCACTCCAAAACAGTAAACAAAACAGTCCCGAAAACCACCTTAAAACCACACAGAAACAGCCCCTACACACAGCCAAAACAGTGAATAAATAACTCTGAAAACAGCCCATACACACAGCCCAAAACAGTGAATAAATAACTCTGAAAACAGCCCAAAAATATTGCCAAAAACCGAGACCAAAACAATCCCAAAATACAACCAAAACAGTGAACAAAAATAGAGAAAACAGCGAGTGGAAACAGCAACGAAACGGAGTGAAAACAGTAGCCCGAGCGGTGAAACAGCGAGAAAAGACGTGAACCAGTGAACAGAGGAGTTGCGGAGCATCAATCCTTCCGACGACCGTGTACCGTACTTCGAAAGACGATTTAAAAGGTTAGACCTGAGGGCACCTTTCTCATTTATTTTCATCCATCTCGTAATTATTTATTGAATTTTATTTGCATGAGTATTGTGGAATAATGTGTGTTGTGGCCCTTGAATGAATGAAAAATATGTCGTCTCTTGTGGTATATAGGATGGAAACCCAAACGTAAACTCTGTAGCCTAATCCGAATGGACGGTGGTGCGGTCTGTACTTGGGATACAACTCCACGAACAACTCGAGCAAACGGCACATATTTTGATTTATTTTGTCTTGTTTGTTTATTATCCGTTATTTAATTTCTGCATGTTATTTGTTTGTGTAATGATGAGATAAAACGCATGGGCTTAGTAAGTTGGATTAAAGGTCCTCCATTTCGAGGGGTTAAAATCCTTTACCACGATGATTTTCCGCGCCGGATGAAGTATATTCGGTGAATGTGAAGGGGTTATTTAGGGGGTGAGTCCGGTAACGCAGCGGAAGCGGTGAAAATCCGATTTTCAGATTTCAAAAATTTTCTCGAATAAATTAAATAAACATATTTATTTAACATTCCAATAATCAAATTATGAAAATAAATTCAATAAAACATTTTTAGGTGAATTTACCGAAATACCCTTGCTTTGTATTTTTGTCCGTTTTAGTCCGAAATTGATCCAATCAATTTTGAATGATTCTAA
>SKCR01014962.1:0-10409 GCA_019454045.1 Zanthoxylum bungeanum | reverse complement strand
ATAAATGTTAAATGCATGTTTATTTTAATTTTCAGTCATGGTTTCTCCAATTATTTCAATACTCTCAAACGATAAATTAACGGGAGAAAACTATGTCAAATGGAAAAGTAACTGTTGGAAATTCTAATCCATGTCCCAAGATCAAATGAGCAAACAAAACATATAAATGAATGAAAAATATTGAAGTATGGCGGAATCATACTCACAAAGATCGGAATGCGGATGCGTTGATGAAACAAAAATTTTCTCCTTTGTGCAGTGAGGGTTTCGGCCAAACAGAAAAGAGAAGCTCCAAGCAATTTTTGATCCTTCCAAGCTCTAAGATTAGTTTCCCATAACACCTTTGTATGATCCCTTGATGGTGCTAGCCTTGTGTGTGATTTTATGTTCCAAACAAACACAAATTCTTCAAGTTTTTGCAACAAAAACAGAAAAGTGGAGAGGGCTGTGAGAGCTCACAGTTTCGGTCATGAGATAATAGGAGAGAGTCTTATGATTTTTGTTACAAAAATCAATTTATATTTATGCCATAATATTTATTAAATTAATAATAAACTTATGACACAAATCATGCAATGGCTTAGAGTGTCAAACACTCAAACTCCATGCAAAACCATTGAGTGTATTGTACACTATCACCATGCAATGTATTAACAATTAAATAATGCATAAAAAGACATGTGTCATGTGGGCCCCACACAACCCAAATGAAAGTGGGCCCACGCGTACTCACGCGTTCGGGTTCGATATTTCCGAAATACCGAACTTTCGTCGCGACGTTAATTAAATCGAATTTAAATAAATAATTGCGCCTAGCGAAATTATTATTTACGTCGCTAACGAATTAATTCTAAATTAACTCGTTTGCCCGAATTAAAATCTAATTTTAATTTCGCGTCGAAATCGAATTTCGATTATTATATCGAATATAATAATTTTACGATTAATTATAAATTAATCGTTCTCTCTCTATGTATAGTACTTTATCCAAGATAAAGTCTCTCTGTAATTAATCCAAGATTAATCGAGTTTGAATCATACGTCATTGGTGAATCTTCGGGAAGCGACCCAAGAGATCTCTGGATATGTTGGCAGTAAATACGGCCGTCAGATTATCCGAACACGTACGTACCAAGTACTACGTTTTTACCGATTTACAAGACAAGGTTAGCCTCTAGCAAAACGCCATGCCTACCCAATTCTCCAGAAATATTCTTATTGGAATATAAGATCTATAACAGGCGTAGTATACCGTAGTATAGTGTATACTGATCCAGTATCAGATGATCACATGTAAGGCCTGGGGCTGGAGATGTGTCTGCCCCGTACGATACATATATCGGACATCAAGCAACTAGTCTCTTTGAATCGGATAATCCTGACCTTGTCATATTATCCCGATGGTTGCAACCATTATAGAGTACTAGTTCTGTATCATGCGCGATCATCATCTCCATATGTCTGAAGTGATACTTCCGTCTTGACATCACACCCAATACACTACGATTCCCGATAAACCTAGAAGAGGTGTACACAGAACCTGTTAAAGCCCTAGACGACCAAAACTAAAGTCTACCGATTGTCGCAAGTACTAGCGATGCAAGTCTCAGGTTAAGACCATATGCACCTACCCTGAAGCGGACTCCCATAGACACGCAGACATACTACCAATGGGATTCCGCGGGGTCTATCCAGAGCGAAGCTGTTTTCCGTACCATCGGTAAAACACAACCTCCTACCGCACTTGCATAAGTATCCAATACTCAAATATATGAGAACTATGTTGTTGTGCCCTCACAACACGCACAAGTACAGTACTAGTCTATTCCGCATTATCGATGTCCAATCTCGATAATACTACGACTAGGGATATTTAATGATTAAACCTTTATGGATTGATACTGTCTCATATCATCTCAATCCGGAATTAATCATAGGGACTTTTACCATTTATATATCAAAGTAAATAAATTACAAAACGGTAAAAGGCAATTTCATTACTACATAGTTAATTTTGTACAATAATACAATATCATTTACAAAATAGTGACGCTATGGGTCATTACTGTCTAACAATCTCCCACTTGGCCTATAGCCACTCACTCAAGCATCTAATACCTGAACTATGTACATGTCGCTCAAACTTTTCCCGAGGAATAGCCTTCGTCAGCGGATCTGCAATATTATCCTCTGATGCGATCTTTTCGATCTTCACATCGCCACGATGTATGATCTCTCGAATCAGATGGAATCGTCGAAGAACATGTTTGGATCGTTGATGAGACCTTGGTTCCTTAGCCTGTGCTATAGCCCCGCTATTGTCACAATACAATGGAACGAGCTCAGCTGCTAACGGAACTACTCCTAATCCAATTAGGAATTTACGGATCCAAACTGCCTCTTTAGCTGCTTCAGCTGCTGCAATGTACTCCGCTTCAGTTGTTGAATCGGCAACAGTATCTTGCTTGGAAGATTTCCAGCTCACTGCTCCATTATTCAAACAAAATATGTACCCAGATTGCGACTTAAAGTCGTCTCTGTCGGTTTGGAAACTTGCATCGGTATACCCAGATACCTCAAGTTCTCCATCTCCATAGATTAAGAAAGCATCCTTAGTTCTGTTAAGATACTTAAGGATACTCTTAATCGCCATCCAGTGATCTTTACCTGGATCGGCCTGATATCGACTGCACATGCTCAAAGCATGGGACACATCAGGTCGTGTACATATCATGGCATACATGATCGATCCGACTGCCGAGGCGAACGGAGTCCGACTCATGTTGTCTCTCTCATCTTGTGTTTTAGGACACATGTCCCTAGATAGATAGACGCCATGTGATATTGGTAACAGTCCCCTCTTGGACTGATCCATGTTGAATCTCTTCAACACTTTATCAATATATGTACTTTGGGAGAGTCCAAGTAGCTTTCTAGATCTATCCCGGTAGATCTTTATTCCTAGAATAAAAGCTGCCCCTCCCAGATCTTTCATGGAGAATTTCAATGAAAGCCAAGCTTTCACCGACGTTAACATGGGAATGTCATTGCCGATAAGCAATACATCGTCGACATAAAGGACAATAAAAGTCAGTGCACTCCCACTAACCTTCTTATATACACAAGGATCATCTTCGTTTTGAATGAAATCATATTCTTTTATGATCTCATCAAAACGCTGGTTCCACGACCGCGATGCTTGCTTAAGTCCATAAATGGACCAATTTAACTTACAAACCTTGTTTGCAAGTCTAGGTGCGATAAAACCGTCAGGCTGTTGCATATAAACATCCTCCGAAAGGTTTCCGTTAAGGAAAGCGGTTTTAACGTCCATCTGCCATATTTCATAATCGTAATATGCAGCTATTGCAAGCATTATCCGAATGGATTTAATCATGGGAACGGGTGAGAAGGTTTCGTCATAATCAACTCCAAGTCGTTGACGATATCCCTTCGCTACAAGCCTAGCTTTGTACGTTTGTACGTTGCCATCCATGTCAGTCTTCTTCTTGAAGACCCATTTGCATCCAATAGGCTTTACGCCTTCTGGTGCATCAACCAGTGTCCAAACTTGGTTGGTATACATGGAATCCATTTCGGCCTTCATGGCTTCTTGCCATAAAGCGGATTCGATACCTTGTATCGCTTCCTCATACGTAGCCGGTTCATTATCCTCAATAAGATTAATATCTACATGAGGTGAGATCAGGAATCCATACCTCTCAGGTATTACCCTAACTCTCTCCGACCTACGCGGTCCTTGTGTATTTGAAGATTGTGGTT
The DNA here is from genome assembly GCA_019454045.1 of Zanthoxylum bungeanum. Lineage (NCBI taxonomy): Eukaryota > Viridiplantae > Streptophyta > Magnoliopsida > Sapindales > Rutaceae > Zanthoxylum > Zanthoxylum bungeanum. Next base: position 6,626 of record SKCR01014962.1, on the reverse strand, counting down.
CAGTCTCATCCCAGATGGACTGTTCATGTTCCGTTGATAATTCATTGCCAAGAACAGTATCACTACGACTTTCATCGAGTTCTACTTTCTTCCCACTAAACACTGCATTTAGGAATTCCTTCTCAAGGAAAACCGAATGTAGAGCAACAAATACTTTGTTCTCTTGTGGGTGATAGAAGTAATATCCTTTGGTTTCCCTAGGATATCCGACGAATAGGCATTTATCTGATTTGGGTTCAAGTTTGGTACCTTCCAAACGTTTAACGTATGCCCAGCAACCCCAAATCTTCAGGAATGAGAAACCCGGTTTCTTACCTGTCCATATCTCATATGGTGTCTGTTCAACAGACTTTGACGGAACCTTATTCAAAATAATAACTGCACTGTTTAATGCATATCCCCAGAAGGAAATTGGCAGCTCAGTGCGACTCATCATCGACCTTACCATGTCCAACAAGGTACAGTTTCTCCGTTCGGACACACCATTTAATTGTGGTGTTCCAGGAGGAGTCCATTGTGAAAGAATACCATATTCTTTCAGGTAATCTTGAAACTCATTACTTAAGTATTCGCCACCACGGTCCGACCGTAATGTCTTAATACTCTTGCCTGTTTGTTTTTCAACTTCGTGTCGAAACTCTTTGAATTTATCAAAAGTTTCCGACTTGTGCGTCATTAGATACACATAACCGTAACGTGATGCATCATCGGTAAAGGTTACGAAGTATCGATATCCACCTCTAGCCTGGCTAGACATGGGCCCACAAACGTCACTATGAACGAGGGCTAACAGTTCAGTGGCACGTTCACCTTTACCGCTAAAAGGTGATTTAGGCATTTTGCCTAATAAGCAAGATTCGCAGACGTCATATGAATTTGGATCAAATCCGTCCAAGTACCCACTCTTCGAAAGTGTGGATATGCGAGTCTTGTTAATGTGTCCCAGACGACAATGCCACATATAAGTTTCATCATTTGGATCACTCTTTTTAAGCCTTTTGTTTGTTAATTTATATGTAGGAGATTCATTTATATTCAAAATAAAGACCATTATTTGCAACTGCAGTGCATATTTCTGCATCATTTTTATATAAATAACACCAAGTGTTTCTAAATACAAAAGTGTACCCATTTCGGGTTAACAAAGATACAGATATAATATTCCTAGTCAAACTAGGTACATAATAATAGTCATTTAGTTTAAGTACATGCCCCAAGGGCAGTTCTAATACAAAAGTGCCCACGGCCAAAACAGCAACAGGAGTTCCGTTTCCAACTCGTAGATCAATCTCCCCTGAAGCCAGAGTCCTGCTGTTCTGCAGATCCTGCACATCAGTACATATATGAGAACCACAACCAGAATCAAAAATCCAATTTTTAAAACTAGAAGTAGCAATGTTTATTTCAATAACAAACATACCAGAGGTCGGTGCCTTGCCCGCCTTGATCTCCCTTCTGATCGCCTTGTTCATGCGGCAGTCACGCTTCCAGTGACCTCTTTTGCCGCAGTTAAGGAATATGTCTTGTGAATTGTTCCTCGGCTTCCCAGAAGCCATCGGCATCTTGGCCTTGCCCTTTTTCTTATGCTTCTTCTTTTTCACCCCTCCAGTTGCCTTGGGCCCAGCCCTTGACGTCTGAGAGGTCGATGCAAAGTGCGCCTCGCGCTTGTTGCCTTTAAGAAGCTCTTTCTCTGACTCCTTAAGAATGGACAATAGCTCTCCAAGAGTATCGTCCGTATCCATCAACTTGTAGTTGATGATAATCTGCTTCCAAGTATCGGGAAGTGACTGTAAAAGCATGTCTACAGTCAGCTCAGCCTCCAAGACTATTCCCATCTTGGCCAGCTCATCAATGTCAGCTATCATTTGAGTCCCGTGGGCCTCAACTGAAGCGCCATCAGTCATACGGGAGCGAAAGAGTTTCTTCACCAACTCATACCTCTCCATCCGCTTATTAGTGCGGTGAAGATCCTTTAGTCTAGCCATCATATTATAAGGATCCAAGTCCCTATTCTGGCGACGAAAGTGTTGAGTCATGGAAGCAAGCATGATCGACTGAGTTGTATCACAATCATCGCTATGAGTTCTCCATAACTCCAGCTCAAGTGGCTCAGTGGGCCTCGGCCCGAGAGGTCTCTGTATGGTGTACAACAGCCTCTCTGCCCCAAGGACTATCCTCAGGTTCATTTCCCAGTCAGCAAAGTTCGTGCCCTTAAATACATTATCACCCATGATTATGTCTCGGACATTTCCTTGTTTGCCATCTTAACTACGATAGTCCAACTATCTAGTTAACGATATATGGGTACAGTCAAATGTTACAAGAAAAATAACATTTTATTAGTCCAACTAATGTTAAAATATTGACGAAATAAATTTATAAAGCGCGTAAAGCTAAGTATCTGAATGAAATTGCAAATTCAATACTAGCCTCCCACTATTTTCTGCAAGTCTCTAACCCTCTGTCGAGTACTCGGGAAATCCAATTTCCTAGTGGGCTAGGATCCCGTTAAATAACACACAACCTTGACTTTGGCCAACAAGTTGTATGATATTTAACTAGGTAGATCTCGAAGATCAATTGGATCCCATCCAATTCCTAGATCCGGTAGGTGGACATCCAAGTCCGAAACATATATATCTAATACATATGTCAATGTATCCAATATTTTCCTAACCATTCCTCTGAATCAACTAAGTCTTGGCTTTGGCACAACAAACTTAATGATTCCAGTTAAGCGGGACCCATTGACATGGAAAGTTTCGTAATCAATGTCGATGGACAAGAAGTGATCTTGACTTTGGCCAACAAATCACAACTTGGACAAGACACCGATATGGAACAAAACTCTCATGATTCAAACACATCCTCAATTGACAAAGGTCTTGACTTTGGCCAACAAACCAATGCCAATTTCGGATCTTGAGAAAGAATCACTCAACGGAAGGAAAATCGCTTAATATTGTTTGAGGGATTTTCGTGTAATTGGCAACCAATTAATTTATCTTTGTTAGGTCTCATCATCATACACCCTTAAGCATGCTTCTAAAACATCATAAAGCGCGTAAAGTAAAGTAATAGCGATATACGGATGGATATGAACAACAACTTGTTCCTAGAACAAATCACTCCCTTTCCTCTCCCCGCTAGAACTATTCTACTCTTACCCAATTACAAAATACAATAAGAGAAACCTCATTTACATTGAGGGGAATTAGGTGAGAAGAGAATACAAAGAGACAATAAGAGAAAGGCTGGACACGCAGGTCCAATTTATAAATTCTAAATTTACAATAATTTCTAAAATTACCCTTCCCTTCTAATATCCATCCGATATACACTATTCATACATTACATCCACATTCATTCATTCAAGGCATGTTATACAACCAATCAAATCCAATTAATTAGTCTTTAATTAGGTGACAATACAATGTTCAAACAATTGTTTGCATTTGCGCGACTCCAACTCAATTTGAGAATAAATACTTATAGTATGAATTCACGAATTATATCGAACTACTCGTCAAATCCAATTTAAGTCGTATTCAATACTAATCCTTATATTTAATTCCAAATTAAATATTTACACTTTTATTGTGCTTTTATGACTTAGATTCCAAATCTAATTCTATCGGGTCTCAAAGCCCAATCAACATCCAATGTCCGTTTAAAAAGTCCGATGGGCTTTCAATTGATTTCATTAGGCTTGGGCCTTGGTCAATGTGGGTCAAACCCAATTTCCAAGCCCAATAAGGAATCACCCTCATTTGCCATAAAAATCAATATCAAGCCCATAAGGCCCAATTAAACATAAAAGCCCATTTATTACATTTGGACTTAATGGAGTGATTTAGGCCCATTTTTGGATCCAATCCAATTTGCCCAAACCCACTTGGTCCAACCAAGCCCATTATGTCCAAATATAATAGTTTTAGGCCCAATTCAAAATTAAGCCCAATTAATCAAATTTTAAAATTCCAAATTTTATAACTTAATTAATTAAAGTGTAATGTCATGATTAATCCTTTAAATCAATATTTCCAAAATATCAAATTAATCCATTAATCATATTTTTATCTTAAATACATGTCCAACATTATTTAATCAAAAAATCAAGTCCCTAATCTTCTTCCATGCATTCGGCCAAGGTGATGAAAAATTACCGATTTCGTTTTCAATCCAATCGAATCACAAATCGTCATTTTATGTTCGTTTAAAGTCATCCAATGATCTTATAAACAACAAATCATCATCTCCATGGTCTAGGTAGTATTCGGCCAAGCCTCTCCAAGAGGGGAAAAATTAATCCAATTTATTTTTCATGAAATTGATAATGTATAACATAATGTAACATACATTTAAGCATACTTAATCAATCAAAATCATCAAATCATGCTTCAATCAATTTTGCCCAAATATTACCCTAATATATTTTCATGCTCTTTAAGCTCAATGATACCATTGTTGGAAATTCTAATCCATGTCCCAAGATCAAAAGAGCAAACAAAACATATAAATGAATGAACAATATGAAGTATGGCGGAATCATACTCACAAAGATCGGAATGCGGATGCGTTGATGAAACAAAAATTTTCTCCTTTGTGCAGTGAGGGTTTCGGCCAAACAGAAAAGAGAAGCTCCAAGCAATTTTTGATCCTTCCAAGCTCTAAGATTAGTTTCCCATAACACCTTTGTATGATCCCTTGATGGTGCTAGCCTTGTGTGTGATTTTATGTTCCAAACAAACACAAATTCTTCAAGTTTTTGCAACAAAAACAGAAAAGTGGAGAGGGCTGTGAGAGCTCACAGTTTCGGTCATGAGAGAATAGAGAGAGAGTCTTATGATTTTTGTTACAAAAATCAATTTATATTTATGCCATAATTTATTAAATTAATAATAAACTTATGACACAAATCATGCAATGGCTTAGAGTGTCAAACACTCAAACTCCATGCAAAACCATTGAGTGTATTGTACACTATCACCATGCAATGTATTAACAATTAAATAATGCATAAAAAGACATGTGTCATGTGGGCCCCACACAACCCAAATGAAAGTGGGCCCACGCGTACTCACGCGTTCGGGTTCGATATTTCCGAAATACCGAACTTTCGTCGCGACGTTAATTAAATCGAATTTAAATAAATAATTGCGCCTAGCGAAATTATTATTTACGTCACTAACGAATTAATTCTAAATTAACTCGTTTGCCCGAATTAAAATCTAATTTTAATTTCGCGTCGAAATCGAATTTCGATTATTATATCGAATATAATAATTTTACGATTAATTATAAATTAATCGTTCTCTCTCTATGTATAGTACTTTATCCAAGATAAAGTCTCTCCGTAATTAATCCAAGATTAATCGAGTTTGAATCATACGTCATTGGTGAATCTTCGGGAAGCGACCCAAGAGATCTCTGGATATGTTGGCAGTAAATACGGCCGTCAGATTATCCGAACACGTACGTACCAAGTACTACGTTTTTACCGATTTACAAGACAAGGTTAGCCTCTAGCAAAACGCCATGCCTACCCAATTCTCCAGAAATATTCTTATTGGAATATAAGATCTATAACAGGCGTAGTATACCGTAGTATAGTGTATACTGATCCAGTATCAGATGATCACATGTAAGGCCTGGGGCTGGAGATGTGTCTGCCCCGTACGATACATATATCGGACATCAAGCAACTAGTCTCTTTGAATCGGATAATCCTGACCTTGTCATATTATCCCGATGGTTGCAACCATTATAGAGTACTAGTTCTGTATCATGCGCGATCATCATCTCCATATGTCTGAAGTGATACTTCCGTCTTGACATCACACCCAATACACTACGATTCCCGATAAACCTAGAAGAGGTGTACACAGAACCTGTTAAAGCCCTAGACGACCAAAACTAAAGTCTACCGATTGTCGCAAGTACTAGCGATGCAAGTCTCAGGTTAAGACCATATGCACCTACCCTGAAGCGGACTCCCATAGACACGCAGACATACTACCAATGGGATTCCGCGGGGTCTATCCAGAGCGAAGCTGTTTTCCGTACCATCGGTAAAACACAACCTCCTACCGCACTTGCATAAGTATCCAATACTCAAATATATGAGAACTATGTTGTTGTGCCCTCACAACACGCACAAGTACAGTACTAGTCTATTCCGCATTATCGATGTCCAATCTCGATAATACTACGACTAGGGATATTTAATGATTAAACCTTTATGGATTGATACTGTCTCATATCATCTCAATCCGGAATTAATCATAGGGACTTTTACCATTTATATATCAAAGTAAATAAATTACAAAACGGTAAAAGGCAATTTCATTACTACATAGTTAATTTTGTACAATAATACAATATCATTTACAAAATAGTGACGCTATGGGTCATTACTGTCTAACAGTAACATGAACGCTATCCTGGTCTGTGAAGACCTAAAGTTTGTCCTGACGGAGGAACGTCCTCCCGAACTGGCCAGAAATGCTGGCCAAGCTGTGCGCGATACCTACTAGAAGGGTCGCAGCAAATGAGAAAGCCTGCTGCTACTTGCTAGTGTAGATGTCTGAGGTTCTTGCTGCAAAGCATGAACCTATGGCTTTAGC
>SKCR01014961.1:0-10371 GCA_019454045.1 Zanthoxylum bungeanum | reverse complement strand
CATTCTCACATGCGGCAGAGCATAAGATAATGTGATGGGATATGATGACGAAAAGAGTATATTTACTTTCGGCCAAGTAGCCTTGGGGAAGGGAGACCGTCAGTCATTCAGGAATCCACTTGGGTGACATCACCTAGGTTTGGGAACAGTGTTACCCACTCACTAGTATAAAAAGGGAAGGGAGACACATTTGTAGAGGGAATTAGTGGATGGTAAAGAAAGATCTCGCAAAAAAAAGAACTATCTTGTAAAGTCCACAACACAGACAGCTCAATTTCACATTCACCCCCACTCATTTTGTGCCCGTGGACTTAGGCTGGATGCATCCCGTCGATCCACGTAAAACTCTTTTTCGATTGTTTTCACAGCATATGGGTGTGTGTGTGTCTTGTTTTTGTTATATGTCCCTTGGTATATAGGATGGAAACCCGAACATAAATTTCATAGCCGATTTCGAATGGACGGTAGTATGATATGTACTCGGGATACAACTCCACGTACCATTAGATGTTTTACAAGCCTGTTTGTGTCTTTATTTTTTTTTTGTTAAAATCTGAAAAATACAAAAAAAAAAAAACAAATAGAAAATGAAATTTTTTTTATTTTATTTTACGGCTTGTTAGAGCATGAAAAGCTTATGCATGTGATCCTGGTATGTAGGATATATGATTATGCATGTATGATATGCTTTATTTTTCTTGATGCTCTATATGCATGAGTGTGTGTGATAAAAACCTTTGGTATATCTTGTGCTTGCACATTCACATACACGTTTTTATTTTGTCAAGGCTTGGTCGCATGTATGAGTTTTTGGAATAACAATCTAATTTCTATCATATCTTGTTTGCTCAATAGTGTGACCTTTGATTATATGACCTTGCTATCCCCTTTTTGCAAAAGTTAAAAAAAAATGAGACTTAAGTGCAAAAAAGCCAAAATGGCCAAATTCAAAAGATAAAGGCAAAAACCCTTCACTCGAAAGAGTTGTTAAATATGCGCTCATGATATTTATGGGGTAAATATTATAGCATGCAACCAATATTACTTATTTTCAGGTCCTAGTGGTGTTGGGTTTGAACATCTATTTTGTGGACTTGGTTTGTTTAGAGATGGATTTCTTTGGCTGTGTCCATCTCATAAAATAAGGTTTTAAGCCTTGATTCGTTATGCACTTTATTTTTCCACGCAAGTGCTTTATATGCGTTGGTGGTTATGTCATATGCATAAGTGTTGTATTTAGCCACTTTTAAAATGATGCATATTGTTTCATGTCATAAACAACTGAATACTGACTGGGTATCATTGTATCAGCTTGAAATGCTGTTTCAGTCAGTTTTTGACAGGATTTTTATTTATCTCAGTATGTGCCTGTGTGTGTTTCATGTTATTGCATACCAATTTGTTTCTTCCTTCTTGTGCATATTTTCTGAGTTTTGGTTTACTTCCCGTATGTTATTTTGCTAACTGTTTGTGCTTGTTAGTGAGAGGGAGTAATTCCTGTTTGATTATGCTCTTGCTTGTGTTGCCTCATGTTCTCCTGTTATTTTTCCTATTTCCTTTACCCTTTGTCATTTCGTGACAAAAAGGGGGAGAGTAATATATTAAGGGGGAGTGCCTTAATATATAAGAGAGAGCCGTAAAATATCCTTTAGATATCTCCGTTTTATGTGGAGTTAAGATTAAGGGGGAGAGGGATTTCTACTTGTACATGCATGAGATTTTTAACTGCTTTATGTTTTACTTGATTATCCCAATGCTTTTCACGATATGTTGTTGTTTGTGGATGTTTCAGGTAGAAGGTATGTTGTTGCGGTGGCATTATTTTCCAGACTACTTTGTTAGGTGGTAGATTGAGTCCATTTGTAATAAGTCACTGTTTTGATGGTTGGCAGTTGACTATTTACTTTTTGGGTCTATTACCGTAGTCTTTGTAATAGGTAGTGTTTTGTCACGGAATACCAAAGGGGGAGATTGTTAGTTCCATTTTTATTGGCAATTTCCATAACAAAACAAGTTCAATTGAGTTGTAATGAGTCTTGAAGATCTCGGAGCAATTGGACAAGTATTTGGCAACATGAGATAGAGATTTCAGAGCGATGTTTACTCTTTTACATATTTCAGAAGATTTAGAGCTCCAATTGACATGAGGTCAGCTGCATTAGAAAGTAGACTCGAAGACGATCGCGTACATATAAAGAACTCATGATTTAGACAAGAGACGAGAAAGTTACAAGCGTTTTAAGTTGTCCCTGAAAACCAGTCCGCGTTCCGCGTTCGAGTTGCGTTCGTCATTTCGTTCGAACGGTTTCGAGGCAGAAACTTTGCGTTTGAGTTGCGTTTGAAGTGCGTTCGAACGTTTCTCCTTAAGTAGGTTTTCTTAGACACGTTTTTAAGCCAAAATAAGACTCGGAAACCCTTTTCATTTGCCCTACCTATATAAACAAACATTAAGCCACATTCCCCAATAGTTGAAGCATATTTCCCTTGAGCTAAAACCTCTCAAAGCCTTCAACTCTCTTTGATTCCACCATTGAAGACTTCTTATCTCATTGTCTTCTTCATTGATGGTGTGAATGTTTCTTTGATAAACCTTCAACACAACTTAACCCAAATTCCCTAAGCCTTTAGAGTTCTTTAGGAGGAAGTTTGGTAGTCGGAGTTCCGGCGTCATTGGTGATATAATCTACTCAGAGACTTCAGAGGTTCTGAAGAAAACCGAGGAACGCGGGCTTGAGGAGTTCCTTGAGTTCTTGCAGTATTGAGGTACTTGAGTCGGTGGAGTTGCCACCATAGGTCTTGACCATCGCTGTAAGTTTTTCTCTATATAGTGGATTCGGGTGGTAGCCTATACCCGGAGTGGTTTTTTACTCGGAAGAGTTTTCCACTTCGTCACCAAAATTATTGTGTTGAATTTTGTGTGATTGGTTTATTTTCCGCAATTTATATTTCGCTTTAAATTAATATTGTGGATTTAATTATTGTTGGTTGATTTGGTAATTGCCTGTTTATATTCCATAGTAGCAGTAACAGGACTTGTCCTGCTTATTGTTTGTAATTCCGCATAGGGTCAGAACCTTTATTTAAAATCGAATTTTCAAATTCCATCACTATTCCGATTTTAAATATTGAAACAGATTTTTCTGTCTTAATTTTCATCGCTAATTCTGTATTTTCTTGTAGTGATAGTCCCACATCTAAAATATATAGGGAAGATGAAAGGTTTATAAGTATTTTCTAAACCCTTATATTAAATTGGAAAAAGCAAGTGGGCTTGGGCTTGGGCTTGATGGATGGTTAGTTTGGTATTAGATTTAATTAATATATATTTAATTAAATCAAGATGGACTTTAGGTATTTGAATCTAATTATTTATTTACTTTTTAGGTGTCATGCAATCATTTATTAATAAATGTGTATCTAATCTAATTATGTATCAAATACAAATACACATTAAATGACCAAAAAAATTTCGACATATGTACCGATTAAAAAAACTGAATTAACTGACTTAATTCGATAAAATATTATGAGTAATCGGTATTATTCATAACTTTTTGCCCAAGTACTCAACGAGTACACTTTGTATTGTGAGACTCTCTAAGTTCAAGTTTATCCATCCTAGAATCCAATTCGGTGTCCATAATTCACTCACTCGTAAATTATGACGACAACAGATAAAACCACAGAACTATGCAAGTCGAGGTCATCGCATACGTATAATCACTCTATCACAAATAATCCATATTATACAAGGGATATAGATTCAAACTTCAAATTCCTGAGGTATAATATAGCCGACTTATAAATTTACGATCTATAAATAACACTTGGAACTCACTTCTGTAATGTACCACGACCATGGATTTAACAGATCATTAACACGTGCTGGATACCTATGCCTGTATACAAGACTGACGGATTCTATCTTGATACATACAAGATATCATGAGCATCAGTTCATACCCAACGAACAGGTAGATGTCTGGTCTAAATAGGTTGTTGACGCGACTATCATCAAAGTATGGGGGATAACTCATATATCCACGGTGGTATCTCAAGTGTAAGGAACACCATGCTACTTGACTCGAGAAGATTCAAAATGACGTTGGTGTATCATCTATTAGGAAATCTTCGTGAATCGTTCAGTATTTATTGAATAAACATATATATGTCTATACGAGTCTCCGAAGACTCATGGTTAACTGAGATAAACCATCATACCAAGTCTCGATATACGACATGTACTGCTTTCAGTAAATTTTACTAACCGACCCGTGTTAGTAAATTTTGACCAGTAACTTTATTTGATAATATACAACTCATAGTGACGTTTCCTAATATCAATTACATTTTATCTTGTATCAGCGCACTGCGTTGTAAATCATCGGCTCTTTAACTAATATATACATATGATTAAATCAGATTTAGTTTTAATCTAATCAAATTAGATTGAATATATTTATAAAAGAAAACAGGTGATACCATAAATATGCAATATTATGGAAAAGAATTTGTTCATATTCATGAATCGGACATAAAATGCGATCCGGATTGGAGCTCCGAATATCAACCCTAACAAAAACATACACGGTTAAATATTTAGGTCAGAAGCATTTGCGAATGTCAGTTAACAACAAACCCTACTAATTACTAATCTTTGTGAACACTTCTTGCTCAAGAAACAAATTTAAAAAAAACTGACCCGGAGAATTTGTCTTCTTAGAATTTTGATCTTCATTAATCTTGGATTTGGGTTTGGTTTCGCACTTCCGCCGACTAAAAAAATTACATCTTCCACTCATTTTGTTTCTTTGATAAGATTTGTAGCTGGGATGTGTTATACATGTTTGACAGTCAAGAAAATCAAAAGGAAAACAAAGAAACAAAGAAAATTTAGTACGTGAATATCAACGAGATAATGTTCATTGAAATGTGCAAAATGATACAATCACTTACTCGAACAAACTACACACGATGTAGATCGGTTAGAAGAAATACAGTGAAACTGAATCTTGATAACAGCTTTGCTGAGGTGGCAGAACTGATTACTGACCCGTCACCCATTGCTGCTTACACCACTACTAAGCTAATAACGGAAATAACTACCGGGAAGCTTGTTGTTGAAGCTTCTAAATCTATCACTGCTGTAAAAATGTAACTTTGCTACCATATAAATTACAAGGTTATTATCATTTCACAACTTCAAAAATTAGAAAATAACAAATGGATATCATAAATATTGAGTGTAACTTTTTAATATTATGTACTGTACAAAAATTATATTTTGCTATAAAACCTTATATTTTGTGACCTTAGATTGATGAGTAATAGGCTTATAAAGTACAATATCACCTAATAATTAGATGCAATTAATCAACTTAAATGTTACGATGAGTCACAATAATTCTACCTAATTAATCACTAATTGTATAGTTTACTAAAATCTGCTTACATGCTAGCATGTACTATTACAAATATTTGGTTACTGTGTTCTTACAAAGGACTATGAACAAACAGTAAAACAACACGATTGCTACAATAAAATAGTGGAAACAACACAACAAGAGTAATGAAAATAACACAGTCCCAGGACAACTGCAGACAGCGAACTTGTATTAGTCACAGCGGTGCAGCAACGAACCAGCAACAGGAACAGTTCAGTAACGAAGGCAGTGCAGTATCGAACAACAACAACAAAGGTCAGCGGCACCAAACAGAGAGAATTCCGAGGCTTGTTGATGCGGTAACAATCTCCTTAAAATAAATTCGTCCCCTACCGAATGGTGTAGTAGAATGCGAGACGTTTGTTTCCCATGATGCAACAGAAATAAATGAGAATGGGCACCACCAAAATCATCTTCAACGAACCACGAAGTGTTTGAACTCTCTCAACAAAACAATAAAGAAAACTAAGGGAAAATCGTTTTGTATATTTTTTTAATCTCTCTTTTCAAAAATGGAAAACACTGCCACCTTAAAAGAAATTGAACATGCCAATTAAATTGAGTTAGTGTGAGGTTTTTCATATGATGTAACCACCCAGTTAATTAATAGAATTAATTTAACTGTTATGGAACTTCAAAAGAACTTGGAAAAATAAAGAGGTTTCAAAAAAGGGTTGGGTCGGGCACGCACAATTTGGTCCGGCATTCGTGTACGCGTCTTTATTAGCTTTCCCATGTGGGACAAGCTTATTTCTCCTTATTTTCCAACACCAATGGGTGAATTTTGAGCAACAATTTTTCATTCACCCAAGCACAATTTTAAGCATATGAATATACCATTCTGAACTACTCACGGAGGAGTATCCAAATCACTCAAAAACTACCACTAACACGAAGCGGACCATGCTTAAAATTGTATCTCAAAATGCTTTCTAGTGAGCATTTTCCAACGTGTACCATGTGTCTGCAGATATATTCGAGCTTATCTAAATCGGTGAACATCAAATACTGCTGCAATTAGAGGTGGCCACGGTTCGGTTCTACGATTCCAGCTTTTTGGAGTCGCAGAAAAGAACCGAACTGAAAATTCGGTTCTCTATTTTTTAAGGGAAAAATAAAAAAATTGGTTCGTTTCGGCTCAGAACCAGAATCGAACCGAACTTTACGATTACAGTTCCAAATTTTATGGAATCATAACCGAACCGTTTAGGGGTTCATTTCGGTTCCGATTTTAGAACTGGAATCGGATAAAACCGTAACCTTACGGTTCCATTCGGTTCGGTTCTGGTTTGGTTTCGGTTCTGAAACGGAACCGTAGCCGGGTCTAGCTGCAATGCATAAAAAATCCCAGCGGAAGAATGTAATCAGCTGCGGGGATCTCATTAGGCATTAACAATTCAAACCAAAATTTGTCCTCTATATATTCCTGTTTCATACACAAATTCCTCAAAAGTACTTGTTCTCTAAAGCTCTCTCAAAAGTTTATCAACAAACAATAATAAAGTACTTGACCAAAAACTAATCCTTTAAGTTTTGCCAGAGTTCATAATGTCTATTACATCGAACAAAATACACTCCATCTTCGCGCTTAAGGATTTAGCAATTTTAGTATTATTTAATTAATTTGATTAATTAAATTTTTAAGGTTCATGTCTAATACGAAAATTGAGACTTTTCATTTTATGAATATATTTGAATATATTAAAAGTTTACTAATAATAATTCTGATAGTGTTTTGGAAACACTTAAATGTGTAATTGACACATTTGGACAAAAATGAGAAAAAGATAAAAGTTTGCGTATATTGCTAATTTCGGCCAAATGAGTATTTTAGACATTTTCAAATTTGGTTTTGGGATTCAATATTAAAATAAATAGTTTATTTTAATAATTTAAAGACAAAATTTTAAAATTGAAAAATTCGATTTTTCATGCTTAGCTGCGATACCGGGTAAAACCGTAAATACGCAAATAAATTTTTAGGTCAGAACCATTTGCTAATGTCAATTAACAAACCCTATTGATTACTAATCTTTGCGAACACTTCTTGCTCAAGAAACGAATTTACAATTGTTGGATATTTAGTGTCATTAAACAACAATTAGCATGCAAAAAACAACAGATCAAACAGCAAAAAGTAGATCTAGATGCATTAAACCCTAAAACCAGAAAACTTTAAATCAAACCAGAAAATGAAGATTACAGGGTTATCCAAGTTGAGATAATCTCTGTCCTTAAGAACTTATTGGCCCCGTCACCGGTGCTCTACGGATTCAACTTGCCAACGTTCTCCCAGGATAACTTGGATGCTACTTGTACAAGGAGCACTCCTTCACAAGTTTATGAACTAGGAAGATGGTGGATCTCTCTCAAAACTAAGGAAAACAAAATGTCTGAAAATGCAGAATTTTTTTATGTCTTTTTCACCCTTTTTCCAACCCCAAATTTGGAGGGTAAAGCCTTCTTTTATAAGGCATGGAGGGGTGCCAAAGGGGCACCCCTTGGGGTGGGGTTGTAACCCTTCATGGTTAGTAACCACCCCTCTCACATCCAAAAGACATAAAAGCCCTTTATAATTGATGAATTTACAACAATCCCCCATAATTCTTCAATTATTCATTCAGACACGTGAGAGAGATACCGTGAGCCAAAGCTGCATCGAAATAGGTAGCTTTCGCCTTGAACCTTTCCTAGTGAATGACAATCGGATTTACTTGGCAAACCAGTGACCCATAGTCTTGAACTATTCTGCCGTTGGTGTAAACCAAGACAATTGCCAACACACAGCTTTGATTCGACCATTTTCCCGTTCTACGGTTGTGTTCATTTTGGCCCTGAACAACGGTCCTGGATTCATCAAGCACTTTAGGGTAACCCGCCTTTAAAGGTTCCCATGGAAGCGGCCTCACTTCTTACTTGAAATAGGTGATCTACTTTGAAGAGGTAATCTGTCTTTACCCCCATTAGGACTCATCTCCTAATATAGTGATCATTAAAAGCCATTGCTTATCCTCACCAATGACAGACAGCACTCAGCGTCATCCACGGAATGGGAAAGAGTACGAAACTCTTCAGTGCTCGTTTTGAATTGCACAAAGTTTATGTTGTCCCTTTTGAACCTAGATCTTGGGATCTCCAGTCAACTAGGTTGGGTTTCCACAGTGACAATTCTTAGAATATAGGCTTCAAGCCCATTCCCCTCGATGACTTCTCAACTTGCTCTCGAGGTAAACCTTTAGTTAGTGGATCCGCTAGGTTTTCCTTCGACTTAACATAATCGATCGTTATTATGCCACTTGAGAGCAGTTGACGTATGGTATTGTGTCTCCGACGTATATGTCGAGACTTACCATTATACATTGTATTTTGGGCTCTCCCAATAGCCGATTGGCTGTCACAATGTATGCTGACCGCTGGCACCGGTTTGGGCCAACTAGGAATATCCTCCAGGAAGTTTCTAAGCCATTCTGCTTCTTCCGCTGTTTTGTCTAAAGCTATGAATTCAGATTCCATAGTAGACCGGGCAATACATGTTTGCCTCGAGGATTTCCATGACACGGCTGCATTACCAAGTGTGAAAACAAATCCACTCGTGGATTTGGAATCCACTGTATCAGATATCCAGTTAGCATCACTGTATCCCTCTAGTACAGCAGGATATCTTTCGTAATGTAGCCCATATTTTGAAGTTTCTCTCAGATACCTCAAAACTCTTACGATGGCTTTCCAGTGGTTGTGTCCTGGATTGCTTGTATATCTGCTAAGCCGATTCACAGCTTGAGCGATATCAGGTCGTGTGCAATTCGTGAGATACATCAGACTTCCGATGATTCTCGAATACTCTAATTGCGATATGCTTGAACCAGTATTCTTTGATAGATGAAGAGTTAGGTCTACAGGGGTTCTAGCCACATTTAGATCCCCTCTGATATATTTATCGAGTATCTTCTCAATATAATGAGTATGTGATAATATATATCCGTCTGATGTCCTAGAAATTTTAATTCCCAGGATCACATCAGCTATTCCCATATCTTTCATATCAAATTTGCTGGATAACACGTTTTTGGCAGACTGAATCATATCATGATTACTACCAATTATCAGCATATCCTCTACATAGAGACACACAATGACATATCCTTTTTGAGTTGATTTGGTGTACACACACTTATCACACTCATTGGTTTTGAACCCATTTGACAACATTTCTTTGTCAAATTTCTCATGCCATTGTTTCGGTGCTTGTTTTAATCCGTACAAGGATTTTACAAGTTTGCACACCTTCTGTTCTTATCCAGGAACACTAAACCCTTCTGGTTGTTCCATGTAAATCTCTTCATCCAATTCACCATTCAAGAATGCCGTCTTTACATCCATTTGATGTATTTCAAGACCAAATATAGCTGCTATGGCTATGAGCATTCTTATCGATGTGATGCGAGTCACCGGTGAATAGGTGTCAAAGTAATCAAGGCCTTCCTTTTGTCTATAACCTCTTATGACAAGTCTCGCCTTATACTTATCTATTGATCCATCCGTTTTCATCTTCCTTTTGAATATCCATTTGTAGCCCAGCGGCTTACAACCTGGCGGAAGATCAACCAACTCCCAAGTATGGTTCTGTAGGATTGAATCAATCTCACTGTTTATAGCCTCTTTCCAAAGAGGTGCCTCCGGAGAAGCCATAGCTTCTTTATAGCTTTGAGGCTCATTTTCTAACAAGTATGTCAGAAAATCGGGACCAAACGACTTCGACGTTCTAGCTCTTTTGCTACGTCTAGGCTCGATTGTCTCAGCATTTACACGTTGATCTGATTCTTGGTCAGTCTGATCACTGTCCTTGACAGTATCAACTGCTCTTTTGAGAGACACTGTGCGCTGTCTTTCCTTACAAGGAAACGTCTCTTCAAAAAACGTCGCGTTC
>SKCR01014960.1:0-10279 GCA_019454045.1 Zanthoxylum bungeanum | reverse complement strand
GTCAAAGTAAATAATATTACAAAACGGCAAAAGGCAATTTCATTATCACATAGTTAATTTTGTACAATAATACAATATCATTTACAAACAGTGACGCTATGGGACATAATGTCTAACACTAATCACGAATGATGAGAGTGCAATTTCCTTGTCACATAGTTAATTTTGTACAACAACACTGTGTTCTGTACAAATAGTGACGCTATGGGTCATAATTGTCCAACACTATGTACGCCTCTGCTGGGTATATTGAGAATCGTAGTGTGTTGGGTGTGATGTCAGGATGGAAGTATCACTCCAGTAATAATGGAGATGATGGTCACGTAGGATACGGTACTGGTTCTATTATGTACTACAGTCATCGGGATAAAATGACAAGGTCATGTTTATCCGATTATAGAGACTAGTTACCAGAGATCCGATATGTGCTTCATACGGGGCAGACACAATTCCAGCCCCAGGCCTAGCACGTGACATCCGATACTGGATCGAAATAAGCAATACTACGTATACTACACCTGAAATAGATCACTATATTCATGTAAGGAAGTTTCTGGAGAATTGGGTAGGCATGGCGCTTTGCTAGAAGCCAACCTTGTCTTGTGAATCGGTACAAACATAGTACTAGGTACTTACGTGTTCGGATAGTTCGACGACCGAATTTACTGCCAACATATTCGGGGATCTCATGGGTCGCTTCTCGAAGATTCACCGATGACGTATGACTCACACTTTATTGATCTGAGATTAATTTGATGAGAGAGAAAATTAATCTGGAATTAATTCCGGAGATATTTTATCTGGGATAAAATATCAATTAAAAGAGAGAGAACGATTAATTTGGAATTAATCGATAAATTATATATTCCATATATTAAACGAAATTGGATTTCGATGCGGAATTGAAATTAGATTTTAATTCAGGCGAACGAGTTAATTTAGAATTAATTCCTTAGCGACGTGAATAGTGATTTCACTGGGGATAATCATTTAATTACGTCGCAACGGAAAATTCGTTAATTTGGAATTAGCGAACCTGAGCCCGGGTGTGTTTGCGAGCGCATTCACATTTCGAATTCGAGTGCGGCACGCAAGTCACATCAAGCGTTAAATCATTAGTCACTTTGAGTGATGTGACAACTTGTCACTTGATTGATTGAGTGATGTGAATAGTTGATGTGAGTTGTTGGAATCAATTAATTGCCAAATTTTGGCTCAAAAACTTGTTGACTTTTTAAAGGCTTATACAACTTTTGGTAAATGAATTTTAATTAATTCAATTTTGTATTAGATACACAACCCATCTAACAACCAAGACACCTCTCCTTTCTTTCTCTTCATCTCTTTCATTCGGCCATGGGCTGTTTTCTTCACTGGTTTTCACCGAAAATTAAAGGAGAAGCAAGTGATTTTTTGTGGCAAAAATCAAGAGTGCTAGCACACATAAGAGCCATCCTAAGGTGATAGGGAAACCCACTTGTGAGCTTGGAATCACCATCAACCAAAGCTTGGAGCGTGGAGGAGGACCAAAGCCGAAAATGGAGCATCAAATTATGCTCACTGCCGAGCTTCATAGAGGAGGGCAGAAAAGTTTTTTGTTATCCACAGCATCGCTTAACCAATCGATGTAAGTATTCCACAACTTCCTCATTGTATTCGCACTTAGTTGTTATGCTTGTTATTTGATCATCGGGGCTGTAGAACTCCAACAATGGTATCATAGCGATTAAAAGCATGAAACTTGAATTTAGGGTTAAAATTGGGTAAATTATATTTGAGCATGATTTTATGAAATTGGATGATTGAGTATGCTTAAATGTAGTTTAATTGAAGATTTATTGGATCAATTTCATGAAATTAGATTGGATCATTTTTCCCCAAATTGTTGAGGCTTGGCCGAGAGCAATATGCCCTAAATGTCCTGGTGATTTAGATTTTTGATTCATTGGATGAGTTGGAATCAATTGGGAATGTTGATTTAATGTTTAATTGGATTTAATTGGATTGAATTCGAATTGGACAAAAATTACCCTAATTGCCGAGAGTTGTATAGCATGATATGGGTTTGATTTTTGATAAAATGTGTTGGACATGTTTTGTTGTTAATTAGCATGATTAATTAGGCTAATTGATGTTTTGGAAATATTGATTTGGGTAATTAATTATGTTATGCACTTTAGGTTAATTAAATTGTGAAATTGGATTTTTGTAATTTAATTAATTGTGCTAATTTTGGAAATTGGGCTTCAAAGTTGTTATTGGGCTTTATTGCTCTTGGTTGTACCAAGTTAGGTTTAGGCTAAATTGGTTGGATACAATTGGGCCAAAACCGATTCCATAAAGTCCAATTATGACTTAATGGACCTTAATTATTTAATTGGGCCTAATGAGCCTAAATTGATTTCTAGGCTTATGGGGTTACTCCTTGATTGGGCTTTGGTTATTGGGTTTGACCCAAGTTGACCAAAAGTCCACGCCTAAAGAAATTAATTGAAAGCCCATTGGACTTTAATTGAATTGACGTTGGACGTTAATCGGGCTTTGAGACCCGTAACGATTAAATTTGGAATTTCAGTCGTAAAGGTTCGTTAATAAAGTGTAATATTTAATTTGGAATTAAATAAGTGAATTAGTATTAAATACATATTAAATTGGATTTAATTTTGTAGTTTAATTTAATTCAAGAATTCGTACTTTAAGTACTTATTCGCAAAACGAGTTTGACTCGCGCAAAATCAAATCGTTGTTTGAACATTGGATGGTCATTAATTATCAGATTAATTAATTGGATTAGATTGATTGATAACATGATTGTGTGAATACATGGTTGCGATGCATGAATAATGTATATCGGATGGATATTAGATGTGTGGGGCAATTTTAGAAATTGTTCTAATAAATTTAGAATCTATTAATTGGACCTGCGTGTCCAGCCTATTACCTCCATACTCTTTGTATTTCTCTTCTCACCTATTCCCCTCAATGTAAATGAGGTTTCTTTAGAAGTGTTATGTAACGGGCAGAAGCAAATACTTGTGCTAGCGGGAGAGAGGAAATTGAGAGATTTGATCTAGGATCAATGCGTAAAGTATCCATCCGCATATCATTATTTTATTTATTTACGCGCCTTATTATGTGTTTGAATCACGAAGGCTTTGTTCCATATCGGTGTCTTGTCCAAGTTATGATTTGTTGGCCAAAGTCTAGATCACTTCTTGTCTATCGACATTGATTATGAAGCTTTCCATGGTCAATGGGTCACGCTTAACTGGGATCACTAAGTTTGTTGTGCCAAAGCCAAGGCTTAGTTGATTCAGAGGAAAAAGGTTAGGCAATATATTGGATATATTGGCAATATATTGTATATAAGTTTCGGACTTGGATGTCCCCCTACTGGATCTGGGAATTGGATGGGATCCAATTGATCTTAGAAATCTACCTAGTTAATTATCATACAATTTATTGGCCAAAGTCAAAATTGTGTGACATTTAACGGGATCCTAGCCCACTAGGAAACACGATTTCCCGAGTACTCGACAGAGGGTTAGAGGCTCACCGAAAAATAGTGGGAGGCGAGAATTAAATTTGCAATATTCGTTTAATTACTTTCCATACGCGCTCAATTACATATTATTCATCAAATAATTAAACGTTAGTTGGACTAATATTTAATCGTTGTTTTAATAAAACAGTTGGACTGTATTCAAACAATTAAATTATAGTTGATTACATAGTTAGACTATAGTAATCATTATAATAAATAGTACCGAAAATCGTTGATTAAATAGTTGGACTATTAAAATCAAGATAAAATTGAAAGATTGACATTTAAAACATGATCATAGGGAAAATGTATTTAAATGGTTTAATTTTCAAATTGGGAATAATTTCAGGATAGTCCTGGAAACTAATAAGTTACTTTATTGATAAAATAACATATTAGGCCTAAGCCCGGAGTTAAGCAAATAGTAGAGCATGATCTTTGGAAGATTCATGTGATGATAGCTTTAGTGCTTAATCCATTAAACTTGTCAAGTAGATTCATTAATTTCTCTGTTAGAGCTAAGGGTTAGATCCTTAAAGTATGATAATGAAATTGAAGGATCTTCAGAGATCTATTCTTAGATCTTAGAAGTACTAAATTGCAATATTAAACTTTTGGAGAGTTAATGGATATTCTCAAGGAGACAAAGCCAAAGTTTGTAATAAGGCAAGAAGCACAAGGCGCACCTTATTTCAATATTCTAGAAGGCATAGGCTAGGCCGAACGTTTCTGAGATGTTGAAAAGGGCAATGGAAAAATCATTATAATCTTCTGGGAAGAAAAAGGACATATCCCAAATTGTCTACCTAAATTGTGGCAAACGGGATCGCGGAAGCGTGACTGCCATTTGGTAAGGCAGACCCAAAGGAATTGAAGACGGGCAAGGCTCCGACTTCAAATATGATTGTCATAAATATGTTCACAACTAGTATCAAAATAGATTTTAGATACTTAGTGTGATACATAAATATGTACTGGTGTTCAGAATCTGCTATGGGCAGGAGACTGACTTCAGTTGAGATTTATCTGCGAAGTAGAAACATGACGAAAGTGAAGGTAAAAATCTAGGTCCCAAGATCAAACAAGACATGAAAATCATGCATGAATACACCAACGAAGATAGCGGAATACTTACATTGGTTGGTTGAGTCGAATCGAAGACGAATGAAGCCAAAAAATGCACTGCCATGGACGCCCACTGCATGCAGTCCACTGCCTTCTGTCTTCAGTTTTTGAGCTGCGAAATGGAGCTCCTAATTTCGTCGGACGGATCCCGGCTCATGGTCGAACCTCCCTACCACCTTCGCAAGACTTGTAAGTGTGCTAGCACTTGAATTTTCACCATGAAAACCCACTCTTGCTTCCCTATTGTTCACGCCCAAACTGGTTCAAAACTAGTGAAGAAAATGGCTTTGTGCGTGAGAGAGATGAGAGATAAAATGTGTTATTATATTGAAAATGTAAAGCAAAATTGATTATATATTTTCCAAGAATAAAATAATCAATTTTTCATTTAACTTTATCAAATAAAATCAAATAAATATTGGAGCCAAAACCAAAAAGTTTTTCCTCCAAAATGCTTTTACACTTTATGTCAAGTCCATCATTATTCATATCACCTTTATTAAAGTGACATGATGTCAAGTCACATCACTCAAAGTGACAAGTGATTTGACGCTTGATGCGACCGATTGATTTGACGCTTGATGCGACTTGCGTCGCCGCACTCGAATTCGAAATACGAATGCGCTCGCAATCACACCAGGGCTCGGGTTCGTTAATTCCAAATTAACGAATTTTCCGTCGCGTCGTAATTAAATGATTACGCCTAGCGAATTCATTATTCACGTCGCTAACGAATTTATTCTAAATTAATTCGTTCGACCGAATTAAAATCTAATTTTAATTCCACGTCGAAATCTAATTTCGTTTAATATATCGAATATATTAATTTACCGATTAATTCCAAATTAATCGTTATCTCTCTCTAGACGATATTTTATCCTAGATAAAATATCTCCGTAATTAATCCTAGATTAATTTTCTCTCTCTTCTATATAATCCCAGATTATTCAAGAGTGCGAGTTGTGCGTCATCGGTGGATTATCGGGAAGCGACCCATGAGATCCCCGGATAAGTTGGCAGTAAATACGGTCGTCGGAGTATCCGAATCATGTACGTACCAAGTACTACGTTCTACCGATTTACGAGACAAGGTCGACTCCTAGCAAAGCACCAAGTCTTCCCAATTCTCCGGACATATCCAATTAAGAATATCAAAGATCTGTTATCAAGCGTAGTATACGATTGTATTGTGTGCATCGGCCCAGTATCGGATAGTCACGTGCTAGGGCTGGGGCTGGATAGTGTCTGCCCCGTCCGAAGCACATATCGGATGTCTGGTAATATAGTCTCTATAATCGGATAGTTATGACCTGGTCACAATATCCCGATTGGTTGCGCAACACTCAAGAGCACTAGTACCGTATCCTGCGTGACATCATCTCCATGTCGCACTTGCATAAGTATCCAATACTTATATATATGACAACTATGTCGTTGTGCCCTCACAACGCACACAAGTGCAATACTAGCCTATTCCGCATTATCGATGTCCAGTCTCGATAATACTACGGCTAGGGATATTTAATGATTAATCATTCGGGGACTGATACTGTCTCATATCATTCTCAGTCCATGAACTAATCATAGGGACTTCTCTTCATTTATATATTTATGGTGATCTAATCACAAATGATGAGAGTGCAATTTCCTTGTCACATAGTCAATTTGCTACAACAACACAATGATCTGTGCAAATAGTGACGCTATGGGTCATTTTGTCCAACAATCTCCCAATTGGCACATAGCCAGTCACTCAAGTGTCCTACACTCGAACTATGTACGGTTAGCTCAAATTGCTGAAGAAAGATTTTCGTCAGCAGATTTGTTTGATTATCGTTTGACGCGATTTATACGATCATCACATCGCCACGATGTATGATCCGAACGAATCAGATGATATAGAAGTATATATCTGGATCGTCGATGAGACCTTCAATTCTTTAGCTTGTGCTGACGCCTAGCTCAGCTGCTAACAGAACTATATCTAATCTAATTAGATTTATTTTCGATCCAAATGGCTTCTATTGCTGCCTCAGCTGCAGGAATAATCCGCATTTGTTGTTTATTCGGCAACAGTTATCTTGCTTGGAAGATTTCAAGCTCACTGTCCCGTTATTCAAACTTTATAGTACCGTAGTATTTAATTGTTTGGAAACTTACAGCAGTGATCCCAGTCACTTCAAGTTCTCCTTCTCCATAGTTTAAGACAACATCTTTAGTTCTATTAGATACTAACAGATGTTCTTAATCTTCAATCCAGTGACTATCAATTGGATTGACCTGATCGTGACTCCATATGCTCGAAGTGTATGAGACACCCTATCAAGTACATTTTAAATGTACAATTTCCAGAGAGTGTTAACCAACTCCAAATCTATCCCAGTAGATCTTTATTCCTTGAATAAAGGTTGTTACTCCCCAGAATTCTACGGAGAATTTCTATTGAAAGAATATCTATGAAAGCCAAGCTTTCACCAATTGTTTTATGGGAATTTAACTGTCAGTGCGCTCTCCCACTAACCTCCTTATATACACAAGAATTATTTCGTTTTGAGTCAAATCATAAACCATTATGATTATTTCAAAACGTCAGTTCCAAGAACCTTATGCTTGCTTCAATCTAAACATGGATCGAGTAACCCGCAAACCTTGTTTGTCGGTTATACAAAATCGTAAGGATGTTGTAAACATCCTCCAAAAGGTTTCCTTTTCAGGAATGCGATTTTGATCTATAATTGACACATTTCATAAATGAAATACGCAGTTATCTACAAGCATCTTCAAAATGGATTTACCATGAAAACAGGTAAAAGGTCGAACCGTTATTAACACAATGTTGATAACGATACCTTTCCGTCAAAAGCCCAGCTTTGTACGTTGGTATGTTGCCTTCCATGTATGTCTTCCTTGAAGACGTTTAATGTACCAATAGGCACAATGCCTTGTGGTACAACAACTAGTATTCAAAAATAGTTGTTATACATGGAATCCATTTCGGACTCATGGCACTTTGCCATAATAGGGAGTCGATACCTCGTATCACTTCCTCAAAAACGTAGTCGGATGGTATACCTTTATAAGATTGACATCTTTATTAGGTTAGATCAGAAACCCATACCCTAGGTTGTTTTTGACTCTTTCCGATCTACTCAGTTCTTGTGTATTCGAAGATTAATGGTACAGATTCATTATTGATGAACTGTTTGTGTTCCATTAAGGACTTCGTGCCTTGAACAGTATTACTCTGATTTTCATCGAGTATCACTATCCTCCCACTGACCACTGCATATCGGTATTCCTCTCAGGAAAACCGCATGGTGAGCAACAATTACATTGTTCTCATGTGAGATTTATAAGTACTATACTTATGGTTTCCCTTAGGATAACCTATATTGGCACTTATCCAATTTGGGTTCTTAGTTTGGTATCATCCAAACGTTATGCCTGGCATACCCAAATTATTAGGAATGAGAAACCCCGTTTCTTTCCTGTTCATATCCTATATGATATCTGTCAAACAGATTTATATGGAACCTTATTCTAAATAAGTTTTGCATTGTTAATACATATCCTATTGAAGGAAACAGTAGCTCAGAGCGACTCGTAATAAACCTTATCATGTCCAACAAAATTCGGTTTTAGTTCGGACACATCGTCTAACTGACGTGTCTCGGGAGGAGTCCTCATATGAAAGAATACCGTACTCTTTCATGTATGTTTGAAACTTACTACTTAAGTATTTTTCCATACGGTCTTACCGTGGTGGAAATAACTATAGCCGATCTGCTTTTCTACTTCGTGTCGAAACTTCAAAAGGTTTACGATCTGTGTTCTTCAAAAGAACACATAACCATAACGCGATGCTACATCCGTCAAGGTCACGAAATATTCATGTTCACATCTAGTCTAGCTAGATATGGGCCCACAAACTTCACCATGAATAGGGCTAACAGATCGGTGGCCTTTATACTATTACCAAGTAAATAGTATTTTAGGTATTTTTCCTAACAAACTAGATTCACAGACCTTATTTGAATAGTCAAATCAGTCCTAGTACCCACTCTTCAAAAGTGTGGATATACGAGTCTGGTTTAATTGTGTCCTAGACAACAATGCCACAAATAAGTCTCTATTGATCAAATCAATTTGAGCTATTTATTTGTCATTTTATATGTTTGAGATTTTATTTATATTCAAAATATAAATTCTGTTATTTACATCTAATGTATATATCTCAGAATCATCTTTATATAATAAAACACTTAGTGTTCTATAATATAAAGGTTTTATCCGTATCGGATTAAACACTGATATAGAGATAATGTCTCTAGTCAAACTAGTTACATTATAACAGTTCCTAATTTAAGTACATACCCAAAGGGTAGTTCCTAAACTTAGGTATCTACAGTCGAAACAGCGACTTTCGTCCCGTTTCCGATTTGCAAAGAAATCTCGGCTTGAAGTCAGTATCCAGCTCATAGCGGATTCTGAACATCAATACATATATTTTATGTACCACACTAAGTATTTAAAATCTAATTTCAATACTAGTAGTGAACATGACTTTGACAAATATTTTAAAGTAAGAGCCTCACCCTTTCTTTAATTCCTTCGTGTCTTCCATATCCAAATGGTAGTCACTTTGGATATGTCATTTATCTTTTCAATATTTCACAAACCTTTGGCCAAGCCTTGGGTTTCGGAATATCGAAACGATGTGCACCTGTGCAACACGCCCAATTGCAAACTTTGACTTTCACCTCTAGAATAGTCAATTCGATTCTCTAAGAATTATTATTGCAATTTAATACTTTTAAATCTAAAATAGATTTATGATAAGTATATTAATTAAGCACAAAAGTCATCATCACATAAATCTTCCAAAGATTTTATGCTCTACTTATTTGCTTAATTATGGCCCATATATAACAAGTTATTTTATCCAATAAAGTAACCTATTATGTATCCCCAATATGAAAATTAAATCATTTAAAACATTTATCCAAGGATTATATTTTAAACATTCAAATTTTCAATTCTTTCTTGATTTCAATAGTCCAACTATTAAACAATTTTTAATAAGGTACTATTTTATTAATGATTACAATAATCCAATTATTTAATCAACTATAATTTTAATATTGATTACTATAATCTAATTATAAAAACAACTATCATTTAATTCAATTATATTGATTACTATAATCCAATTATAAATCAACTATATATTGAATGAGTTTGTATATAGTCCAACTATATATATTTTTAAAACAACATAAATATTGTTGGTTTCTATTATATAGGTCCCAAACAAAGATTAAGCATATGAAATACTAAAATGAATATATATAAAAGACTTGAAGCATGGCGGAATCATACTTACAAAGTTATGTGATGAAGAAGATGAACAAAACCTTTGAATCTCCAAGCTCCAAGTTGGTTGGTTGGTTTCGGCCAAGAGGAGGAAGAAGACTCCAAGCTCCAAGTCTTGTATTCCAAGCTCTTGATGGTTTCCCTATCACCTCCTTTGATCCCTTGCTTGTGCTAGCAAAAATGGAGAATGGAAGATCAAATCTTCCTATGCCCTTCAATGGTGAAGTTTCGGCAATT
>SKCR01014959.1:0-10338 GCA_019454045.1 Zanthoxylum bungeanum | reverse complement strand
CGAACGAATCAGATGATATAGAAGCATATATCTGGATTGTCGATGAGACCTTTAATTCCTTAGCATGTGCTGACGCCTAGCTCAGCTGCTATCAGAACTACATCTAATCTAATTAGATTTATTTCGACCCAAAAGACTTCTATTGCTGCCTCAGCTGCAGCAATAATCCGCATTTGTTGTTTATTCGGCAACAGTTATCTTGCTTGGAAGATTTCCAGCTCACTGTCCCGTTATTCAACTTTATAGTACCGAAGTATATAATTGTTTGGAAACTTGCTGCAGTGATCCCAGTCACTTCAAGTTCTCCTTCTCCATATATAGGATAGCATCTTAGTTCTCAAAGATACTAACAGATGTTCTTAACTTCAATCCAGTGACTATCACTTGGATTGACCCGATTGTGACTCCATATGCTCGAAGCGTATGAGACACCAATACAAGTACATTTTAAATGTACAATTTCTCAGAGAGTGTTAACAACTCCAAATCTATCCCAGTAGATCTTTATTCCTTGAATAAAGGTGTTACTCCCTAGAATTATACGGAGAATTCTATGAAAGAATATATATGAAGCCAAGCTTTCACCATTGCTTTATGGAATTTAACTGTCAGTGCGCTCCCACTAACCTCCTTATATACAAAAGAATTATTTCGTTTGGAGTTAAATCATAAACCATTATGATTATTTCAAAACGTCAGTTCCAAGAACCTTATGCTTGCTTCAATCCAAACATGGATCGAATAACCCGCAAACCTTGTTTGTCAGTTATACAAAATCGTCAGAATGTTATAAACATTCTCCAAAAGGTTTCCTTTTCAGGAAAGCGATTTTGATTTACAACTGACATATTTCATAAATGAAATATACAGTATCAACAAGCATCTTCAAAATGGATTTACCATGGCAACAAGCAAAAGGTTGAACCGTTATTAACACGATGTTGATAACGATACCTTCCGTCACAAGCCAAGCTTTGTACGTTGGTATGTTGCCATCCATGTATGTCTTCCTTGAAGACGTTTAATGTACCAATAGGCACAATGCCTTGTGGTACAACTAGTATCCAAAATAGTTGTTATACATGGAATCCATTTCGGATTCATGGCACTTTGCCATAATAGGTAGTCGACACATCGTATCACTTCCTCAAAACGTAGTCGGATGGTACACCTCCATAAGATTGACATCTTTATGAGGTTAGATCAGAAACCCATACCCTAGGTTGTTTTCTGACTTTATCCGATCTACGAAGTTCTTGTGTATTTGAAGATTAATGGTACAGATTCATTATTGATGAACTGTTTGTGTTCCATTAAGGACTTCGTGCCTTGAACAGTATTACACCGATTTTCATCGAGTATCACTATCCTCCCACTGACCACTGCATATCGGTATTCCTCTCAGGAAAACCGCATGGTGAGCAACAATCACATTGTTCTCATGTGAGATTTACAAGTACTATACTTAAGGTTTCCATTAGGATAAACTATATTGGCACTTATCCAATTTGGGTCTTTTAGTTTGGTATCATCCAAACGTTATGCCTGACATACCCAAATTATCAGGAATGAGAAACCCCGTTTCTTCCCTGTTCATATCCTATATGACATCTGTCAAACAGATTTTCATGGAACCTTATTCTAAATAAGTTTTGCACTGTAAATACATATCCTGTAGAAGGAAATAGTAGCTCAGAGCGACTCGTGATAAACCTAATCATGTCCAACAAAATTCGGTTTTAGTTCGGACACACCGTCTAACAGACGTGTCTTGAGAGGAGTCCTCATATGAAAGAATACCTACTCTTTCATGTATTTATGAAACTTACTGCTTAAGTATTTCCAATACGGTCTTACCGCATTTGTTGTTTTTATTCGGCAACAGTTATCTTGCTTGGAAGATTTCCAGCTCACTGTCCCGTTATTCAAACTTTATAGTACCGAAGTATATAATTGTTTGGAAACTTGCTGCAGTGATCCCAGTCACTTCAAGTTCTCCTTCTCCATAGTATAGGATAGCATCTTTAGTTCTCAAAGATACTAACAGATGTTCTTAACTTCAATCCAGTGACTATCACTTGGATTGACCCGATTGTGACTCCATATGCTCGAAGCGTATGAGACACCAATACAAGTACATTTTAAATGTACAACTTCTCAGAGAGTGTTAACAACTCCAAATCTATCCCAGTAGATCTTTATTCGTTGAATAAAGGTTGTTACTCCCTAGAATTATACGGAGAATTTCTATGAAAGAATATATATGAAAGCCAAGCTTTCACCAATTGCTTTATGGGAATTTAACTGTCAGTGCGCTCCCACTAACCTCCTTATATACAAAAGAATTATTTCGTTTTGAGTTAAATCATAAACCATTATGATTATTTCAAAACGTCAGTTCCAAGAACCTTATGCTTGCTTCAATCCAAACATGGATCGAATAACCCGCAAACCTTGTTTGTCAGTTATACAAAATCGTCAGAATGTTATAAACATTCTCCAAAAGGTTTCCTTTTCAGGAAAGCGATTTTGATTTACAACTGACATATTTCATAAATGAAATATACAGTTATCAACAAGCATCTTCAAAATGGATTTACCATGGCAACAAGCAAAAGGTTGAACCGTTATTAACACGATGTTGATAACGATACCTTCCGTCACAAGCCTAGCTTTGTACGTTGGTATGTTGCCATCCATGTATGTCTTCCTTGAAGACGTTTAATGTACCAATAGGCACAATGCCTTGTGGTACAACTAGTATCCAAAATAGTTGTTATACATGGAATCCATTTCGGATTCATGGCACTTTGCCATAATAGGTAGTCGACACATCGTATCACTTCCTCAAAACGTAGTCGGATGGTACACCTCCATAAGATTGACATCTTTATGAGGTTAGATCAGAAACCCATACCCTATGTTGTTTTCTGACTTTATCCGATCTACGAAGTTCTTGTGTATTTGAAGATTAATGGTACAGATTCATTATTGATGAACTGTTTGTGTTCCATTAAGGACTTCGTGCCTTGAACAGTATTACACCGATTTTCATCGAGTATCACTATCCTCCCACTGACCACTGCATATCGGTATTCCTCTCAGGAAAACCGCATGGTGAGCAACAATCACATTGTTCTCATGTGAGATTTACAAATACTATACTTAAGGTTTCCATTAGGATAAACTATATTGGCACTTATCCAATTGGGGTCTTTTAGTTTGGTATCATCCAAACGTTATGCCTGACATACCCAAATTATCAGGAATGAGAAACCCCGTTTCTTCCCTGTTCATATCCTATATGACATCTGTCAAACAGATTTTCATGGAACCTTATTCTAAATAAGTTTTGCACTGTAAATACATATCCTGTAGAAGGAAATAGTAGCTCAGAGCGACTCGTGATAAACCTAATCATGTCCAACAAAATTCGGTTTTAGTTCGGACACACCGTCTAACAGACGTGTCTTGAGAGGAGTCCTCATATGAAAGAATACCGTACTCTTTCATGTATTTATGAAACTTACTGCTTAAGTATTTTCCAATACGGTCTTACCGTGGTGGAATAATACTATAGCCGATCTGTTTGTTTACTTCGTGTCGAAACTTTAAAGTTTCCGATTTGTATTCTTCAAAAGAAACACAAAACCATAACGTGATGCTATATCTGTTAAGGTCACGAAATATTCATGTTCACATCTAGCCCAGCTAGATATGGGCCCACATACTTCATCATGAATAGGGCTGACAGATCGGTGGCATTTTTACTATTACAAAGTAAATAGTATTTTAGGTACTTTACCTAACAAACTAGATTCGCAGACCTTATTTGAATAGTCAAATCAGTCCTAGTACCCACTCTTCAAAAGTGTGGATATACGAGTCTTCTTTAATTGTGTCCTAGACAACAATGCCACAAATAAGTCTCTATTGATCAAATCAATTTGAGCTATTTATTTGTCATTTTATATGTTTGAGATTTTTCTTTATATTCAAAATATAAATTCTGTTATTTACATCTAATGTATTTTATCTCAGTATCATATTTATATAATAAAACACTTAGTGTTCTATAATATAAAGGTTTTATCCGCAACGGATTAAACACTGATATAGAGATAATGTCTCTAGTAAAACTAGTTACATTATAACAGTTCCTAATTTAAGTACATACCCGGAGGGTAGTTCCTAAATTTAGGTATATGCGGTCGAAACAGCGACTTTCGTCCCGCTTTCCGATTTACAGAGAAATCTCGGCTTGAAGTCAGTATCCAACTCATAGCGGATTCTGAACATCAATACATATATTTTATGTACCACACTTAGTATTTAAAATCCAATTTCAATACTAGTAGTGAACATAACTCTGACAAATATTTTTTTTTAAAGTTAGAGCCTCGCCCTTTCTTTAATTCCTCGTGTCTTCCATATCCAAATGGTAGTCACTTCGGGATATGTCAATTATCCTTTTCAATATTTCAAAAACCTTTGGCCAAGCCTTGGGTTTCGGAATATCGAAACGATGTGCACCTTGTGCTACATGCCCAATTGCAAACTTTGACTTTTCTCCACTAGAATAGTCAATTAATTCTCTAAGAATCATTAATTGCAATTTTAATACTTTTAAATCTAAAGATAGATTTATTATAAGTATATTAATTAAGCACTAAAGTCATCATCACATAAATCTTCCAAAGATTTTATGCTCTACTATTTGCTTAATTATGGGCTTAGTCATAATAAGTTATTTTATCAAATAAATTAACCATTATTAATTCCCAATTGAAAATTAAATCATTTAAAACATTAATCCCAAGGATTATATTTTAAATATTCAACCTTTCAATTCTTCTTGATTTTGATAAGGTACTATTTATTATAATGATTACAATAATCCAATTATTTAATCAACTATAATTTAATATTGATTACTATAATCCAATTATAAAATCAACTATTATTTTAATTCAATTATATTGATTACTATAATCCAATTATAAAATCAACTATATATTGAATAAGTTTGTATATAGTCCAACTATATATATATTTTTAAAAAAACATAAAATATTAGTCCAACTAATACTTTTGATTAATACGACGAGTAAAATATAAATGAGCGTGTTTAGCGAGTAATTGAACGATTGTTGCAAATTCAATACTTACCTCCCACTATTTTTCGTCGAGCCTCTAACCCTCTGTCGAGTACTCGGGAAACCATGTTTCCTAGTGGGCTAGGATCCTATTAAATAACATACAACCTTGACTTTGGCCAACAAGCTGTATGCTATTTAACTAGGTAGATCTCACAGATCAATTGGATCCAATCCAATTCCTAGATCCGGTTAGGTGGACATCCAAGTCCTAAACATATTACTTATGCCAATGTATCTAATACATTTTCCTGACCATATCCTCCGAATCATCTAGGCCTTGGCTTTGGCACAACAAACCTAATGACTCCAGTTAAGCGGGACCCATTGACAGGAAAGTTTCGTAATCAATGTCGTTGGACAAGAAGTGATCTTGACTTTGGCCAACAAATCACAACTTGGACAAGACACCGATGTGGAACAAAACCTCATGATTCAAATACATCCAATTGACAAGGTCTTGACTTTGGCCAACAAACCAATGCCAATTGGATCTTGAACAAGAATCATTCAATGGAAGGATAATCGCTTAATATAGAACGAGGGTTTTTTTTCTCGCGTGCAAATTGGCTACCAATTAATTATCTTTGTTAAGGTCTCATCATCATACACCCTTAAACATGCATTCTAAATACATAATAAAGCGAGTATGAAAATAAATAATAATGATATGCGGATGGATACTTTACACATTGATCCTAGATCAAATCTCTCCCTTTCTCACTCAAGCTAGCACTTGTACTACTTCTACCCGTTACACTACACTTCTAAAGAAACCTCATAAACATAGAGGGGAATGGGTGAGAAGAGAATATAAAGAGAATGAAGGTGAAAAGGCTGGACACGCAGGTCCAATTTGATAAATCGAATTTATTACAACAATTTCTAAAATTGCCCACCCATCTAATATCCATCCGATATACATTATACATTCAACACAACCACGTATTCACACACATAAGCATGCTATCAATCAATCTAATCAAATTAATTAATCTGATAATTAAGTGATCATCCAATGTTCAAACAACGATTTGATTTTGTTCTAGTCAAACTCGTTTTTGCGAATAAGTACTTAAAGTACGAATTCATGAATTAAATTAAACTACATCATTAAATCAAATTTAACATGCATTTAATACTAATTCACTATTCAATTCCAAATTAAATATTGCACTTTATTTAATAAACCTTTTACGATTTAAATTCCAAATTTAATCGTAACGCGTCTCAAAGACCGATTAACGTCCAACGTCAATTCAATTAAAGTCCAATGGGCTTTAATTGATTTCTTAAGGCGTGGACTTTTGGTCAACTCGGGTCAAACCGATAACCAAAGTTCAATCTGGGATTTACCCCATAAGCCCATAAATCAATCTTGGCCCATTAGGCCCAATTAAACTTTAAAGGTTCATTTAGTCACATTTGGGCTTTATGGTTAAGGTTTTAGGCCCAATTGGATCCAATCCACTTGGCCTAAACCAAACTTGATAAATCAAGTCCAATAGGCCCAAATACAACTTTAAAGTCCAATTTCCAAAATTAGGCCCAAATAATTAAATCCAAAAATCCAATTTTCACAATTTAATTACCAAAAGTGCATTACATGATTAATCAACTAAATCAACATTTCCAAAACACTAAATTAGTCCAATTAATCATACTAAATTCATTATCATATGTCCAACACACAAAATGAAAAATCAAACCCATTACATGCTTAAAGCTCTCGGCCAAGGAGGGATTTTGTGTCCGATTCGGTTTCGATCCAATCGAACCTACAATCGACATCAAATCACCATCCTAAATGATTTCATACACATCCAATGTCACAAAATCAAAAAATTACCAAGACATTAGGGCAATAATACCTATTCGGCCAACATAAAGATTTTGGGGGTTTTTGTTCAATTCCAAATCCAATCCAATTCGATTCAAATTAACGTCAACCTAATCGATTCTAACTCATCAAATGAATTAAAAATCAAAAAATCCAAGATCCCAAAATTCCATTCCATTCGGCCAAGGTATTAATTTTGGGGAAAATAATTCCAAATCATTTTTCATCAAATTAGTCCAACCAAAATGAAATTAAACATGTTATAAGCATACTCAAACAATCAATTTATTCAAATCATGCTCAAATCACATTTACCCAAATTTTAAGCCCTACCAATTTCATGCTTGAACCTAAGCTCTTGATGCCATTGTTGGTTTTTATTAAGGTCCCAAGATCAAACAAGCAATGAAAATAATGCGTAAATACATCGACGAAGGTAGCGGAATACTTAAATCGATCGGTTGAGTCGATTTGAAAACGTTTCAAGCCAAAAACCTCACTGCCTTGCTAACACCACTGCAGCAGTCCATGCTCACTGGTTTGGCAGTTTCGGGTCTCAAAACGAAGCTCCAAACTCCGTCGGATGAGTCCCGCCTCATGGGTGAACCTCCCTAACACCTTCGCAATGTTCACAAGTGTGCTAGCACTTGATTTCATCAAATGAAATCACTCATTTGCTTCCCTATTGCTCACGCCAGTGAGCTGTTTGGAGAAGAAGAGAATAGCCCCAAATGGGCGTGAATAAGAGAGAGAAGGAGATGAAATGTATTGACTTGAATTATGTAAAATGATTTACCAAAAGTCTTATATATTTTCTAAAAATAAATAAGCCTTTTACAATAAATTTTATCTAATAAAATCTATGTAAATCAATTACTCTTATCAAGTCACTATTCCACCTACACACATCAACTATTCACATGTCACTTTAATAAAGTGATGTGATGTGTGTCATTCCATCAATCAATCAATCAAGTCAATCAATCAATCAATCACTCAAAGTGACTTTTGATTTGACGCTTGATGTGACGATTGATTGACGCTTGATGTGACTTGCGATGCCGCACTCGAATTCGAAATACGAATGCGCTCGTAATCACACTCGGGCTCGGGTTCGTTAATTCCAATTAACGATTTTTCCGTCGCGTCGTAATTAAATGATTACGCCTAGCGAATTCACTATTCACGTCGCTAACGAATTAATTCTAAATTAATTCGTTCGCCCGAATTAAAATCTAAATTTAATTCCGCGTCGAAATCCAATTTCGTTTAATATATCGAATATATTAATTTAATCGATTAATTCCGAATTAATCGTTATCTCTCTCTCAAGACGATATTTTATCCTAGATGAAATATCTCCGTAATTAATCCTAGATTAATTTTCTCTTTCTTCTATATAATCCCAGATTATTAATGAGTGCGAGTTATGCGTCATCGGTGCATTATCGGGAAGCGACCCATGAGATCTCCGGATAAGTTGGCAGTAAATACGGTTGTCGGAGTATCCGAATCACGTACGTACCAAGTACTACGTTCTACCGATTTACGAGACAAGGTCGACTCCTAGCAAAGCATGATGTCTACCAAATTCTCCGGACATATCCTTTTAAGAATATTAAGATCTATATCAAGCGTAGTATACAATTGTATTGTATTGCGTATATCGATCCAGTATCGGACGATCACATGTTAGGCCTGGGGCTGGAAATGTGTCTGCCCCGTACGAAACATATATCGGACATCAAGCAACTAGTCTCTTTAAATCGGGCAATACTGACCTAGTCATATTGTCCCGACGGTTGCAACCTTTTATAGAGCACTAGTTCTGTATCCTGCGTGGTCATCAACTCCATATGTCTGAAGTGACACTTCCATCTTGACATCACACCCAGTGCACTACGATTCCTGATAAACCCAGAAGAGGTGAACACAGAACCAGTTAAGATCCCCCAACCATCAAAACCAAAGTTTACCGATTGTCGCAAGTACTAGCGATGCAAGTCTCAGGTTAAGACCATATACACCTACCCTGATGCGGCCTCCCATAGACACGCAGACATACTACCAATGGGATTTCGCGGGGTCTATCCAGAGCGAAGCTGTTTCCCGTACCATCGGTGAAACACGACCTCCTATCGCACTTGCATAAGTATCCAATACTTATATATATGAGAACTATGCCGTTGTGCCCTCACAACGCACACAAGTGCAATACTAGCCTATTCCGCATTATCGATGTCCAGTCTCGATAATACTACGGCTAGGGATATTTAATGATTAATCCTTCGTGGACTGATACTGTCTCATATCATCTCAATCCAGGAACTAATCATAGGGACCTCTCTTCATTTATATATCTATGGTGATCTAATCACAAATGATGAGAGTGCAATTTCCTTATTACATAGTTAATTTGCTACAAAAACACAATGATTTGTGCAAATAGTGACGCTATGGGTTATATTATCCAACAGCCGTAGGTAGGTAGGTCAAGTACTCGCATGATAGATTGAGACAATCTCAGCTGTTGCCAATATATGCGGGAATAACTCTTATTCCTATATAAACAACTACCGTTTAATTTTATCAAGGAATTCATTAACAGTTAATTATTCCTTTGTGAATGTAACCCGCCGTTTCGGGATTCTTTAACTTAACAAGTGAAGTGCCGTCGTAGGGTAGGTCAGTTCACAAGATACATCTAGAATCCCTATCCTCTCGGAATCCAAACTTGATATCGACCCAAAATAGACACCATCCGTACGGGGACAAAAATAAAGCCGTCTCGAGGCGCCTTTTGAATCTCACGTTTTTGGATTAACAACAGAGATCGTGGATGTACTGTCGTATATCCTTCTCCCACTCACTATTTTGAACTTAAGGTTTCTATCTAAAATATCTAATATTTTATCCTAACTAGTGTGGATAAACTTATGGCGGCTAAAGCATAATTTATTTACACTAGTTGGTCATAAGTGAGCTAATCAATTTTAACTATTAAAATCGTGTCACTAATATCTCATTAGTTTCTATTAATAGTTTTACTCTATTAAACTAATTTAATTAGAGTGGTATAAGTGAGCTACAATATTTTAACCTTTAAAATACTAGGCACTTAAAAGTCTAAAATCATGGAATTCTAAAGGTCAATTTTAATTAAACATTTTAATAAATCTTAGTCGTCATAAAATCCAATGGTACGTGGAATTGTATCCCAAGTGCAGACCTATATCCGTCCATACGGAATCGGCTATGAAATTTATATCCGGGTTTCTATCCTATATACCAATGGAATTTATTATGCACCAATTAAGTCCAATATATTAGAATTCAAGTTTT
>SKCR01014958.1:0-10624 GCA_019454045.1 Zanthoxylum bungeanum | reverse complement strand
GTGACGCTATTGGTCATTTTGTCCAACACTCCGGATATGTTGGCAGTAAATACGGTCGTCGGACTATCCGAACACGTAAGTACCTCGTACTACGTTGTACGATTTACAAGACAAGGTTGGCTTCTAGCAAAGCACCATGCCTACCCAATTCTCCAGAAATATTCTTACAGGAATATATATAGATCTGTATCAAGCATAGTATACCGTAGTATTGTGTATATCGGCCCAGTATCGGATAGTCACGTGCTAGGGCTGGAGCTGGATAAGTGTCTGGCCCGTCCGAAGCACATGTCGGATGTCTGGTAACTAGTCTCTATAATCAGATATTCATGACCTGGTCATAATATCATGATTGGATGCGCATCACTCAAGAGCATTAGTACCGTATCCTGCGTGACATCATCCCCACTATGACTAAAGTGATACTTCCGTCTTGACATCACACCCAATACACTACGACTCTCTGATAAACCCAGAAGTGGTGTACGCAGAACCGGTTAAAGCCCTGTACCACCAAGACCAAAGTCTACCGATTATCGTAAGTATTAGCGGTGCAAGTCTCAGGTTAAGACCAAATACACCTACCCTGATGTCGAACTCCCATAGACACATAGTCATAATACCAATGGGATTCCGAGGGATCTATCCAGAGCGAAGCTGTTCCCGTACCATCGGTGAAACACAACCTCCTATCGCACTTGCATAAGTATCCAATACTTAATATATGAGAACTATGCCGTCGTGCCCTCACACGCGCACAAGTGCAATACTAGCCTATTCCGCATTATCGATGTCTTGTCTCGATAATACTCCGGCTAGGGATATTTAATGATTAATCCTTGTGGACTGATACTGTCTTATATCATCTCAATCCAGGAAAAAATCATATGGGCATCTCTTCATTTATACATCTATGGGTGATCTAATCACAAATAATGAGAGTGCAATTTCCTTGTCACATAGTTAATTTGTACAACAACACCGTGATCTGTACAAATAGTGACGCTATGGGTCATATTATCCAACACCCACAAATATTTTACAAAAAGTAAAAGGTAGTAAAAACTAATGCACACAAAAGCAAAAAGACAAGAGAAAATAGAATAAAGAAGTTAGTGACTAATCAGGTGAAACTTCTACTCCAAGTAACTAGTTGTTTTCTTTCTTTCTAAATTACTGAATAAGTAAATTCTCGATTATATTTACCATTCTCCATATACACCGCCAACAAAATATTAATGAATTCATTTTTGCCCACAACAGTCACAAGTGCAGTTGATAAGAGAGTAATATTTTTGTCCTAAAGTTTTATCGGAATTCACACCTTTTTGTAGCAATGGAATAATTTTTCTGCTTTTTTCTTTGATTTTTGATTTTTTTTTATTTATACAATATCTTCCGTCTATGTAGCGAGTGTTGGGTTGGTGGCTCCAAACCAGTTGGCTTTAGGGCACTATGTGTTAAGACACCCATACGAACTTAATTACTCAGACTTCAGATATATATATTTTTTGCAGCATCTTTGATCCATGTAGCGAGCTTTGGGCCAGTGACTCCCAAACCAGTTGGCTTTAGAGCACTAGGTGTTAAAACACCCTTACAGACTTAATAACTCGGATCTCATATGTTATTTTTTTTACTCCATCACTTTTTGAGATGCTTCCTCCAATTAAACTAGAGCACTGAATATTACAAACTTTTCAATTTTAGCTCATGTCCGTATGTTACTATGCATGTTGATAATATCTACTAACTGAGCATATGAAGATCTATTTTAGTCAGTTTTATGGAGAATTTACAAATTAAATAATTTAAAATGAAATAAACAAAAACTAACTTGTTTCGAATTAGGTTTGAGATACGTCTCAGGAGTGGAAATTCCTTACACAGCTATCTCTTACCAATTTCACCCTTTTAGTCAAAATAAAAACCAAAACATAAAATGTTTTTGTAATTTTGAAAAATTTTCAATTTTTTTGTATTTTTCGAAACATTTTGGACTAAAAATAAAAACAACACACAAACTAAAAATAAGGTACTGATCAACTAATTCCCCCCAACCTAAATGAAGACATTGTCCCCAATGTCTTAAATAGTAGAAGAAGAGTTTAGAAGATAATACCTGGTTAGCTGAAATTATACAGGAAATTAAAGGTTAAGATCCAGATTAATCCGACGCCTTTTACCACGATCGTCCTCGGACAAATTTATCTTTGAAAGGATAGGGTCAATTTGTGGTTCATAGGCTAAGAGTTGGTCAATTAGATCCGGAGCAGTTCTGGCAGTGAAGATGAGTTCTTTCATAGGTTTTGATACGAACCCATTTCTCCGGGCATCATCAAGAAACACACAAAGAAAATCATAAAATCCATCAACGTTGTATAGTACAAGTGGTTTCTGGTGTATGTTCAAGTTCGCCCAAGATAGCACTATAAAAATTTCCTCCAATGTACCCAAGCCACCTGGCAAAGCAATAAAAGCAGCAGCACGGTTAATCATTTCCACTAGTCGCTCGGACATACCTGGCACGATCAGTTCCTCTCCGTTTGATGATCCAATAAGATTTGCCTCTACCAAGGGTTTTGGGATGATTCCCAAAATGTGACTGCCTCCTTCCTGTACGGCCTTTGAAACGATCCTCATTAGTCCAAGATTGCCTCCGCCATATACTAACTGCATATTCCTTGCAGCTAAGACTCGACCCAATTCATGTGCTGCTTCTACGTATTGTGGCTTAGTACCAACACTAGTACCGCAAAACACACAGATGTTTTCAACTCGTCTTCTTGAAGTGGCTTCCATGTTTTACTCTGGATGTCTTCAAAAATGCAATGATGAGTTGAATTAATAACACCTGAAAAGAGTGAGTAATAATAGCACTAGTTTCTTCCAAATGATGATTGTTAGCTAAACAATAAAAGAAATCACGAAAGGTCAAAAAGTCTGGATCATGTCTATGAAAATAAAGATAATTACAACAGAAAAGCAAATCCAAGCAATAATTAAGGTAACAGAATTGGTGTACGCAATACGCCACTCATTTAGTATAAATTCATTAGGATGCGTCTCAAGAATCCATCCTTACTCAGCCATCGCTAATGAATTATCTCTTATCTTTGCCAAATATCATTCCTTCTAGCACTAAATTTTTCATCTTCAGAGAATTGAGCACGTTCGGGAATGAACAAAGCCGAGAATGGCACTCGAGAATGGAGTGTTGGGAATCTCTAAGTCCCGAGGATCGATTATCAAGCAAGAAACATAAGTGCGATTACATCAAAGGAAGTCGCGGAATACTCACAATGATCGGATGAGCGATGCGTCGAAGAACAAAACGTTTTAAGCCCATTGAACTCCATTGAAGCTCTCGGCAGTCCACTGCTTTTGTCCTCCAATTTTCAGTCCAAGCTCCAAGCTTTTGGGTGGTGATTCCAAGCCCACGGGTTGGTTTCCCTACCACTTCGCGTGACTCCGGAAGTGTGCTAGCACTTGTGAAATATTGCAACAATTCATCACTTTTCTTTTCTTGGTTCACGGTGAAACCAGTGAAGAAAATCAGCCATGGCCGAGTGAGAGAGATGAAGAGAAAGATAGGAGAGTTTATGTTGGTTGGTTGAAGATTGTGTATCAAATACAATTTAATTGATTTACCAAAATTTTGGCTTTCCAAAGTCAAAACATAAATGTCATCAACCACTTCCATCAACTATTCACTCAATCAAGTGACAAGTTGTCACATCAGTTGATTGACTAGGATTTGACGCTTGATGTGACTTGCGGGCCGCACTCGAATTCGAAACGAGAGTGCGCTCGCAAACACTCCCGGGCTCTGGTTCGCTAATTCCAATTAAAAAATTTTCCGACGCGACGCAATTAAATGATTATGCCTAGAGAAATCATTATTCACGTCACTAACGAATTAATTCTAAATTTACTCGTTCGCCCGAATTAAAATATAATTTCAATTCTGTGTCGAAATCCAATTTCGTATAATATATCGAATATATTATTTTATCGATTAATTCCAAATTAATCGTTTTCTCTCTTTTTATGATATTTTATCCCAGATAAAATATCTCTGCAATTAATCCCAGATTAATTTTCTCTCTCATAATTAATTAATTCCATATTAATAAAGTGCGAGTCAAACGTCATCGGTGAATCTTCGGGAAGCGAGCCATGAGATCCCCAGATATGTTGGCAGAAAATTCGGTCGTCGGACTATCCGAACATGTAAGTACCCAGTACTACGTTTGTACCGATTTACAAGACAAGGTTGGCTTTTAGCAAAGCACCATGCCTACCCAATTCTCCAGAAATATCTTTACAGGAATATGTGATCTATATCAGGCATAGTATACGTAGTATTGCGTATTTCGATCCTGTATCAAATGTCACGTGCTAGTCATGGGGCTGGAATGTGTCTACCCGTACGAAGCACAATCAGATCTCTGGTAACTAGTCTCTATAATCGGATAATCATGACCTAGTCATATTATCCCGATAGCTGCAGCATATAAGAAAACCAGTCCCGTATCCTATGTGACCATCATCTCCACTATGACTGGAGTGATACTTCTGTCTTGACATCACACCCAACACACTATGATTCTCAATATACCTAGCAGAGACGTACACAAAACCTGTTAAAGCCCTGGACGACCAAAACTAAAGTATATTGATTGTCGCAAGTATTAGCGGTTCAAGTCTCATGTTAAGACCAAATACACCTACCCTGATTCGGACTTCCATAGACACATAGTCATACTACCAATGGAATTCCGAGGGGTCTATCCAGAGCGAAGCTGTTTTTTCATACCATCGGTAAATCACAACCTCCTACTACACTTGCACGAGTATCCTATACCCAAATATATGATAACTATGCTGTTATGCCCTCACAACGCGCACAAGTGTAATACTAGTCTTTTTCGCATTATCGATGTCCAATCTCGATAATACTCTGACTAGGGATATTTAATGATTAATCCTTTGTGGATTGATACTGTCTCATATCATCTCAATCCAGGAACTAATCATATGGATCTTCATCATTTATACATCTTGGTGATCTAATCACAAATGATAAAAGAGCAATTCCCTTGTCACATAGTTAATTTGTACAACACAACACCATGATCTGTACAAATAGTGACGCTATGGGTCATAACTGTCGAACAATCTCCCACTTGGCCTATATCCAGTCACTCGAGTGTCCTACACCCGAACTATGTACGGTTTGCTCAACTTACTGAGAAAAGGCTTTTGTCAGCGGATTTGCATGATTATCGTCTGATGCGATTTATACGATCATCACATCGCCATGATGTATGATCCGAACGAATCAGATGAATAGTCGAAGTATATATCTGGATCGTTGATGAGACCATTAATTCTGTAGCCTGTACTATAGCCTAGCTCAGCTGCTAACAGAACTACTCCTAATCTGATTAGGATTATTATCGATCCAAAAGGATTATATTGCTGCCTCAGCTGTAGCAATATTCCACTTTTGTTGTTTATGCGGTAACAATATCTTGCTTGGAAGATTTCCAGCTCACTGTTACGTTATTTAAACTTATAGTACCGTTTTTGTGACTTATAGACGTTAATTATCGGTTAGGGAACTTGCAGCAGTGATCCCAATCACTTCAAGTTCTCCTTCTCCATAGTATAAGACAGCATCCTTTGTTCCTCTAAGATACTCAAGTATGTTCTTAATATCAATCCAGTGACTATCACTTGGATTGACCCGATTGTGACTCCATATGCTCAAAGCGTATGAGACTCCAGATCACGTACATTTTTCAATGTACGATTTCTCGGAGAGTTTCAACAACTTTAAATCTATCCCAGTAGATTTTTATTCATAGAATAAAGGTTGTTTCTCCCAAGAATTCTACGGAGAATTTTTCATGAAAGCCAAGCTTTCACCGATTGTTATTATGGGAATATCATTTCCAAGAAATGATATATTATCATTATTTAAGACTTTCCCTTTCAGTGCGCTCCACTAACCCACTTATATACACAAGAATTATTTTCGTTTTGAATTAAATCA
The DNA here is from genome assembly GCA_019454045.1 of Zanthoxylum bungeanum. Classification (NCBI taxonomy): domain Eukaryota; kingdom Viridiplantae; phylum Streptophyta; class Magnoliopsida; order Sapindales; family Rutaceae; genus Zanthoxylum; species Zanthoxylum bungeanum. Next base: position 4,563 of record SKCR01014958.1, on the reverse strand, counting down.
TAACCATTATGATTACATCAAAGCGATAGTTCCAAGAACCCAATGCTTGCTTCAATCCATACATGGATCGAATAACCTGCAAACCTTGTTCGCTATTTTTGGTACGACAAAACCTTTAGGATGTTATAAACATCCTCCAAAAGGTTTCCGTTAAGGAAAGTAGATTTTGCATTCAGCTGTCATATTTCATAAATGAAATATGCAGCTTCAGCAAGCATTATCCAAATGGATTTACCGTGGCAACAGGTAAAAGGTTTCATCGTAATCGACACAATGTTGATAACGATACCTTTTCGCTACAAGCCTAGCTTACGTTGTGGTATGTTGCCATCCATGTATGTCTTCCTTGAAGACTTATATAGTACCAATAGGCACAATGCCTTGTGGTACATCAACTAGTATCCAAACATAGTTGGTTTACATGGAATCCATTTCGGACATCATGGCATTTTGCCATAATAGGGAGTCGATACCTTGTATCACTTCCTTATACGTAGTCAGTTCGTGTTCCTCAATAAGATTGACATATTTATGGGGTGAGATCAGAAACCCATACCCCAGGTTGTTTTCTGACTCTCTCCGACTTACGTGGTTCTTGTTTATTCGAAGATTATTGGTATAGTATCATCCTTGATTAACTATTTTTGTTCCATTAAGATTCGGTGCCAGGAATAATATTACTCCGATTTTCATCGAGTTTTACTTTCCTCCCACTTACCACTGCATATAGGTATTCCTCTCAGGAAAACTGCATGGTAAGCAACAATTACATTGTTCTCTTGTGAGATGTATAAGTACTATAATTTGGTTTCCCTAGGATAACCTACAATTGGCACTTATCCGATTTGGGTTTTTGTTTGGTATCATCCAAACATATGCCTATCATTCCAAATCTTCAGGAATGAGAAATCCCAGTTTCTTTCCTGTTCATATCTAATATGAATTCTGTCTAACAGATTTTCATGGAACCTTATTCATAATAAGTTTTGCACTATTTAAGCATATCCGTTGAAGGAAATGGTAGCTCAGAGCGACTCATGATTAACCTTATCATGTCCAACAAAATTCGGTTACTCTGTTCAGACACACCGTCAAATTGACGTGTTCCGGGAGGACTCCTCATTGAAAGAATACTATAGTCTTTCAAGTATTTGAAACTTATTGCTTAAGTATTTTCATCATGGTCTAACCGTGACAGTTTAATACTTTAGCCGATCTGTTTGTCTATTTTGTGTCGAAACTCTAAAAGTTTCCGATTTGTGTTTCAAAAGAAACACAGAACCATAACGCGATGCAACATCCGTAAAGGTCATGAAACATTTATATTTACCTCTAGCCTAGCTAGACATGGGCCCACCTTACTTCACTATGAATAACGGCTAACAGATCGGTGGCACTTGCACTTTTACCAAGTAAATAGTGTTATAGGCACTTTGCCTATTAAACTAGATTCGTAGACATTATTTTAATGGAATCAAATCTGTCCTAGTATCCACTCTTCGAAACTATGGATATACGAGTCTTGTTTAATTTTGTCCCAGACAACAATGCCACATTTAAGTTTCTTCTGATCAAATCAGCTTGAGCTATTAGTTTGTCATATTATATGTTTGAGATTTATTTATATTCAAAATATAAATTCTGTTATTCACATCTAATATGTTATCTCAATATCATCTTTATAAAATAAAACACTTTAGTGTCTAGAATATAAAGGTATACCCGCAACGGGTTATACACTAATATAGAATAATGTATCTAGTCAAACCAGTTACATTTTAACAGTTTCCTAATTTAAGTACATACCTGTAAGGGTAGTCTCCAAAACTTAGTACTACGGTTAAAACAGCGATTTTTTGTCCGTTTTCAATTCGCAGATTAATCTCAACTGAAGTCAGTATCCTGCTCATAGCAGATTCTGCACACCAGTACATATTTATGTACCACATCCAATATCTAAAATCCAATTTTAAACTAATTGCGAACATGTTTATGGAAAACATGGTTGAAGCCGGAGCCTTTCCCCTCTTCAATTCCTTCATGTCTGCCTTGTCCATACAGCGGCAGTCACGCTTCCGTGTCCCCGTTTGCCACATTTTAGGCAGACATTTTGGGATATGTCATTTGTCTTTCCCAGAAGATTATAATGATTTTGCCTTTGCCCTTTTTCCACATCCCAGAAGCCTTTGGCCAAGCCTTGGCCTTCTAGAATATCGAAGTAAGGTGCGCCTTGCGCTTCTTGCCTTATTGCAAACTTTGGCTTTATCTCATTGAGAATAGCCATTATCTCTCCAAGAGTTTTACTATTGCAATTTTTACTTCTAAATTCTAAAGATAGATTTATGAAGATCCTTCAATTTCATTATCATACTTTAAGGATCTAATCCGTAGTTTCTGATTAAGAAATTAAGGAGTCTAATTGCAAGCTTAATGGATTAGCATTAAAGTTATCATCACATGAATATTCCAAATATTATGTTTTACTATTTGCTCAACTCCGGGCTTAAGCCTAATATGTTTATTTTATCAAATAAAGTACTTATTAGTTTCCAGGACCATCCTGAAATTTTATTCCCAATTTGAAAATTAAAGTAGTTTAAATACATTTTCACCCAGGATTATGTTTTAAACACTAATCTTTCAATTTATCTTGATTCTAATAGTCACTATTTAATCACGATTTATGCACTATTTATTATAATGATTACTATAGTCCAACTATATAATCAACGATATTTATTGATTAAATTCAATTATATTGATTACTATAATCCAATTATAAAATAAACTATTAATTGAATAGTTTGAATACAGTTCCAACTATTTTTTAAAACAACGATTAAATATTAGTCCAACTATATATTAATTTAACGACGAATAATTTGATATGAGTGCGTATGGCAAGTTACTAAATGAATATTGCAAATTTAGTACTTGCCTCTCACTATTTTTCGGCGAGCCTCTATGTTGAGTTTCAATCAGTCCCAAGATCATAAAATCATGCAAAAACGAGTTGAATACATATCATATGAGGTGCGAAAAAGACTCACAATGATGCGTTGGATGCTCCGAAGATGAAGTGCGAACTGCTCTCCCTTTGCTCGGCAGTGAGCGGCGTGTGAGGGGCTGCACGGTGGTGACTGGGTTCGGCTTCTTCCAAGGTTCGGCCATGGGAGACACCATTGAAGCTCCAAGCTTCAAGATTTCCAATCTCACAAACTCACTTCCCTATCACCTTTGTATTCTCCCGAGTGTGCTAGCACTTAGATCTTGCTACAAGATCAAAATGTTCTCTATTTTGTGTGAAAAACCAGAAAAAATGAAGAAGAAAATCGGTCAAGGAGACCGTGACAAGAGAGAAACCTTTTTTGGCTCCATTTTTGCAAAAACCGTGATGTTGAAAAATCAAGAGAGAGAAAAAGTGATGCCTTTTTGTATTACCTTTCTTTTATTTTATTTACCAAGTAAGTAATAAAAGATAACAAAACTTTATTAAAAAGTCCAAACACAAAAGCAAAAGCTTTCAATCAACTTTTCACCCATCACTTCTACTTTTACTTTAAGTCACATCACATCACTTTAATAAAGTGACATGTTGCCAAGTCACATCACTCAAAGTGACAATTGATTTGACGCATGATGTGACTAACGATTTGACGCTTGATGTGACTTGCGTGCCGCGCTCGAATTCGAAATAAGAATGCGCTCGTAATCACTCTCGGGCTCGGGTTCGCTAATTCCAAATTAACGAATTTTTCGTCGCGTCGTAATTAAATGATTACGCCTAGCGAAATCATCATTCACGTCGCTAACGAATTAATTCTAAATTAATTCGTTCGCCCGAATTAAAATCCAATTTCAATTCCGCGTCGAAATCTAATTTCGATTAATATATCGAATATATTAATTTTACCGATTAATTCCAATTAATCGTTCTCTCTCTTTAACGATATTTTATCCGAGATAAAATATCTCCGTAATTAATCCCAGATAATTTTCTCTCTCATCGAATTAATCCCAGATTAATTAAGTGCGAGTCATACGTCATCGGTGAATCTTCAGGAACCGACCCATGAGATCTCCGGATATGTTGGCAGTAAATACGTCGTCGGACTATCCGAACACGTAAGTACCTCGTACTACGTTTATACCGATTTACAAGACAAGGTTGGCTTCTAGCAAAGCGCATGCCTACCCAATTCTCAAGAAATATTCTTACAGGAATATATAGATATGTATCAAGCGTAGTATACCGTAGTATTGTGCATATCGGCCCAGTATCGGATAGTCACGTGCTAGGGCTGGGGCTGGATAAGTGTCTGCCCCGTCCGAAGCACAGTCGGATGTCTGGTAACTAGTCTCTATAATTGGATATGCATGACCTAGTTACATAATATCCCGATGGTTGCGCAACACTTAAGAGCACTAATACCGTATCCTGCATGACATCATCTCCACTATGACTGAAGTGATACTTCCGTCTTGACATCACACCCAATACACTACGACTCTCTGATAAACCCAGAAGTGGTGTACGCAGAACCGGTTAAAGCCCTGTACCAC
>SKCR01014957.1:0-10361 GCA_019454045.1 Zanthoxylum bungeanum | reverse complement strand
ACAAATAGTGACACTATGGGTAATAATTGTCCAACATGCAGTCTTGACGTCCATTTGCCAAATCTCATTGTCATAATATGCGGCAAAAGAAGTAAGAATCTTGATGGATTTAACCATGGCTATTGGCGAGAAAGTTTCTTCATAGTAAACTTCCTCTTTCTGGGTATAATCATTTGCCACTAGCCTAACCTTGAAAGTCTGTACTTTCCGTAGGCACTGCATTTTTACACATAAGTCCCTATGATGAGTCTCATTTTGGAGACACTACCTTTTAAGTCACGGAGGTCACGGGAAACGGACATCGGAAGGGGAAATTCAGAATAAACAAGGTTCACTGTTTTCGTTCGTGCTGCGTTCGTGTTTACGTTCGAACGTCAAACGGATTGCGGGCGTTCGTGCCGCGTTCGAGGAAGCGTTCGAACGGTGTCGGTAATTCTGGTTTTGCTGCTAGCCTCACATCCAGCCCATTTAGCCCCCCAAAGCCCATAAAACACATCCCAATTTAAATAAATAAATATTAATTAAAACATTAACTAAATAATATAATAACTAAATTAATTAAATGATTAAATAAAACATATACCAAACATAAAATAAACAATTACCAACTTAAACTAAAATCATGCCTAAATTAAACAAATCACACACTAAATCAAAATATAATCATGCCTAATTAAAATCAATCAACCAATTATATTCCCAATCTAATAAGATTATTCCCAACTTAAAATATTGTATTCCTAAACCAAGCCAATCAAATATTCAACCTTCCCTATCTAGCCAAGATTTGTCCCCCCTCAATCTTTGACTTCCCTTAACCAAACCAAATCAAATCCATCTTCAATTAGCCAAATCTCTTTCCTTGTCAAGCCCAACCCTTTGCCTATAAAAAGAACCCTTCACCAACCTTCTCAACCCTAGTCCCTAGCTACTAGCTAGTCCCTAACTCATACACAACACACATAAAAAATTACAGGAAGAAGACACCCAAAAACAGTAAGCAAAAGATAAAGAGGAAACGGCAGCGAAACCACAAGGAAACAATAGCAAAAGACGGAGAACGACGACTCAAAACAGTAAGACAACGAACGAGAACAGTGAACCAGTGAACCGGGAGAGTTGCGGAGCATCCACCTTTCCGACGATCGTGTACCGTACATCCGAGAGGTGATTTAAAAGGTTAGACCTGAGGGTACCTTTTCATTTGTTTATATTCGTTTTTTTATTATTATTGAACTCTATTCGCATGAGAGTCGTTTATGGATGCATGTTGTGGTCTTTGAGTAGATAAATATGCATGAATTATGAGATGTAATATGTTGTGGGTATTGGATGAATGAGAGATGTGTCAACTCTCGCGGTATATCGGATGGAAACCCGGACATAAATTTCATAGCCGATTCCGAATGGACGGTAATATGATCTGTACTCGGGCCACAACTCCACGTACCGCTTGGGTAAACGGCACCATCTTTCTTTTGTTTTGTGTTGCTTTTGTTTATTTAGTTTTCTTTACTTGAATTCAATATGTTTTTTATTTATGCATGATTCAATCAAGCACATGGGCTTAGTGAGTTAGTCCAAAGGTCCTCCATTTGGGAGACAAAGAGCCGAAAAGGCCACCTTTGTGACACTACTTCGCCGCGCCGGTTGATGTGTGTTCGGTTGGATGCATGATACGTTCAATCGGGCATACTTGGTTGATATGATTGGTTCTATTTTTGTATGATGTGATGTAACGCGCATGGGCTTAGTATGATGGTCTAAAGGTCCTCTCTTTGAGAGATCAAGAGCCCCCAAAAGGCCACCTTTACGGTAGTACTTCACCGCGCCCCTTTATTTTGTTGTCTATTGCGTCTCATTTCATGCATCAGGTCTGTTCCCGTTCGAACGTGTTTACGAACGCAACTCGAACGCGCATGCATTTTTGCCTTATCATGCATCAGGTCTCATTTCCGTTCGAACGTGTTTACGAACGCCATACGAACGTGAGCATTCTGTTTCATCTCCATTCGAACGCGTTATCAAACGCCATACGAACGCGAACTTTCTGTTTACCGTTCGAACGCGTTTACGAACGCTACACGAATGTGCACACACTGAACTGAGTCTGTCCTATCATATTCATGCATAATTGCATGTTGGTTGATCTTTCTTGTGTTATATAGCCAACTGTATTATTTGTATTCAAGCATGATTAGGCTGTTAGCATGTTATTTGGTTAATAGGTTCATGAGATAGTACTCAAGCATGATTAGGCTGTTAGCATGTTATTTGGTTAATAGGTTCATGAGATAGTACTCAAGCATGATTAGGCTGTTAGCATGTTATTTGGTTAATAGGTTCATGAGATAGTACTCAAGCATGATTATGTTGTTCTTAGTTTTCCATATCATAGGATTGAAATATGTTCATGAGATTGCCATGTGATGTTGCATATTGTGATGAACTTGTTGATGTATGCATATGAATTTAGAAGCATGATATCTTTGGAAATAAATGTTATTTAAGCCTGGTTAAATTATCACATAAATCATTTTATTACAAGTGACACAAGTAAGGGACCATTCCGAACCCAACGGTTTGAGGTCTTCCCTTGCGAGGGGTGAGTGCGGCCTTAAATCTCATTTTCCCGGTTCACATCGGGTGGCGACTCCATTACTCTCCGGTTTAGTCCCCCGTGGCTACTCCGTACTCCCAACTAGGCCGCGAGCCTAGGACAGAAAAGCGTCGCCCAGGTTCTGTTGTCCACAGTCTGGCGACTCCACTGGGGATAGAGAATCGGCCCCGAATATTGTCTTGTAATGATTGGATTTATGTTTTAATTGACCGTGTCTATAGTGGATAAAGTGAGGGTTTAATCATAGGCATTTTTAGGCTATGTAATGGTTTGGTGTCTTCATTCATTCACTACCTTTCTAGAAGGAAAACTGTGAAGGCACCTAGATAGCCATCTACTCGTAGCCTATTGTGATGGACTAATTTGGAGGACTCGTTGTTTATTCCTGACAACAAGCGATAAGAGCCTAAGAGGCTTGGGTATTTAAGTGAGCCTCGCTCCACCTTCCCTCTGGGGGATCTACAACGGGAAATCCATTTGATAGTACGTCACACACCATAGCTCATCGGCACGTACCTTAGTGTATAAAAAAGGGTGCGCTCACTTGGTTGCTCGAACCTTGAGTGGGGAGACCTAGTTGTGGGCCATCTTTCGCCGGTGAGAGCCTTTGTCTATACTCTTACTAACCCACCTATAGACCGGGTTGGCTAAAGTAACAATTATTTCCTTGAATATGTGCTTGTGGACCATCCTCATTTGGATGCAGTTGGACTATTGTCAGAAATGCGGGCTTGCTGGGCCATTTAAACTGGGGCAAGTTCGTACCTTATGACTATTAGGCCCAAAGCTTCTGAAATGTTGATGGGCCATACTGTAAAAATTATTACGTTTGCATTATCTTTCTTCTACGCTTGTGTTTGGGAACATCGTCGTTTGGATCCGTTTGGACCATGTGCCATGGGATATGGGCTTGTTGGGCCATTTAAACTGGGACAAGAACGTATCTCATGACTATTGGGCCAAAAGGCTTCTAAATAACAATGGGCCATTTTATGATTGTGTTCGGAATTTTATCATTTGGATTTAGTTGGGCTCTTTGCCATAAGACATGAACTCGTTAGACCATTTAAACTGGGACGGGTTCACTCTTACGACAGTTGTCCCAAAAGCTTCTAAAATGATAATAGGCCGATTTGTTTGAGAATTTTATTTGATTTAATATATGTTATATACTTCTTATGCACATCATGCATACATACATCATGTTAACCCTTGTGTTCTGAAAGCCATCATAGATTCCTGTTGGGTTAGAAAAAAAGGAAGACTCACCAAAATACCGAGAACAGACATGAGTGAATCAGATACTGAGGTATCCCGGATAGATCAGTTGGAAAATGGCTTCGCCAAGATTACTGAACAGTTGCAAGCCTTGACTACTGCCATGACAAATATGGCTGTGCCCCGTGCCGGGGGAGATTCTGAGAATGTAAGTCGTGAGGAGCCTCCGAATGGGTTAGGGGATGATGTCCCCACTTTTGATGATGACATGGCAGAATATGCAACAGGCAGAGTGATTGGGTCTCAGGCAGAATTTCAGAAGCTTCGGGATCAGGTTGAAACAGTTACCCGTAAAATGAGGGGTAAAAATGAAGAGTTGTTAGATTATGAGGCAATGACGTTCGGAGAACAGCTGCCAGCTCAGTTTAAAATGCCGGACATGGCCAAGTTTAATGGGAATGGAGACCCGAGAGTCCATCTACAGCAATATGTCTCAGTCATGAGCTCAGTAGGCTTATCACAGCGCCAAGTCCAAAAGATGTTTGGGATGTCACTTGAGGGGGCACCTGTGGTTTGGTATCATAGCCTTGAGAAGAAGGTTAAGGTAGATTGGAAGGAACTAGCTGATGCCTTTCTGAAGCAGTATGTTACGGACTAGAGATTGACTTGTCACTCCGTGATTTGGAGAACACTAAGCAGAAGCCGGAAGAAAGCTTCAAGGAGTATGTAGACCGCTGGAGAAGCCAGCTTCTGAAAATGCAGACTCGGCCCTCTGAGAAGGACCAAATCAAAATGATCATCAAGGGCACCAAGCCCTCTATTTATAGTAAGCTGAGGAGGATGACTTCGATGATTTCTGATTTTCGACAGTTGAGGGAAACTGTCATGGATATTGAGGAAGAGGAGGCTGAAAACAAAAAGTCCAATGGCCATAATAGGCGGACTTTTGGGGGGTATTCTGAGACTAAGCCCGCTACTGTCGAGGTTGCTGCCATCAGGAACCAGCAATTCTCCAACCTTGGTAGACCTTTGTCGGAGGTATTTGAAAAGTTACAGGGACAAGGAATCTTGAAACCCTTAGAAGGCAAGCCACTTCCGCACCCCCCACCACCACACATAAATGTGAACCTTTATTGTCACTTCCACCAGCTACATGGCCATGACACCGACAACTGCACCCGCCTCAGGCATGAAATTCAAGATCTCATAGATTCCCATAAAATACCCAACCCATGAAAAGAAGCCCTCAACCATCAAGCTTCTTACATGGATGACAGTGAAGAACCATAGGCCGAGGAAGAAGGCAGTGCTGCGGATGATGGAGATGTTCCTCCTAGTCTATTTGATCCAGTTTTTTTAATGACATTGATTTTGTTACTTGTTCGAACTCTTTTCCTCAACAATAATAAAGACGTTCATTTCGCTGAAACTCTTCTGCAATATGAGTATATTGAGAAAAGTATTCAACCTTGGTACTATGGAATCCTGTGATGAACACGGGGAACCTTCGCAATAAGCAAACAGAAAAGATAAGATAGACATTCAGAAATTGGGAAATAGAGGCAGTGAAACTATCAGACTTGGAAGGGAATTAGTTCACCGAGCCGATCAACATAGACAGACTGAAGCAGTGGTTTGCCTGAGGAAAAGAAGACTAAGCAGTCACCAAGAGGATTGATGGAAGACCTAACCCGACGGGATAGGAACATGCATGCATGCATACACGTAACATATTCGCATCCTTTTTGTGTTTGTTCTGTTTTGTAATAACAGGTTTCAAAGGAGAAAAAGAGAATGCGTCAAATACAAGCCAACCAGAAGCAGTAACAGTACAATATCAGCAGTTTTCGAGAATGAATCGCAGAGGGTCGAGGCCCATATCAGTATCAGTCTTGGGGCGAGGCCAATATCAGTATCAGTCTTGGGGCGAGGCCCATATCAGTATCAGTCTTGGGGCGAGGCCCATATCAGTATCAGTCTTGGGGCGAGGCCCATATCAGCATCAGTCTGGGGGCGAGGCCCATATCAGTATCAGTCTTGGGGCGAGGCCCATATCAGTATCAGTCTGGGGGCGGGGCCCATATCAGCTGTATCAGTCTTGGGGCGAGGCCCATATCAGCATCAGTTGGGGGGCGAGACCCATATCAGTATCAGTCTTGGGGCGAGGCCCCTATCAGTATCAGTCTGGGGGCGAGGCCCATATTAGCAGTATCAGTCTCGGGGCGAGGCCCATATCAATATCAGTTTAGGGCGAAGCCCACATCATTCCGCGGCCGAGGCCCACATCAACAAAATTTTGGAATGAATCCAGGGAATGACTCCCAGGGTCGAGGCCCACATCAGCAGAATTTTGGAATGAATCCAGGGCCGAGGCCCACATCAGCGTCAGTCGAGGGTCGACGCCCACATCAGCATCAGTCTGGGGGCGAGGCCCATGTCAGTAGCAGTTGGGGCCGAGGCCCACTTCAGCAATCGGTTTTGGGGATGAGTCCCAGGGTCGAGGCCCACATCAAACACAGTTTGGGATGAATCCCGAGGGTCGAGGCCCACATCAGCATCAATCCGGGGGCGAGGCCCAAGTCAGTAGCAGTTGGGGCCGAGGCCCACTTCAACATCAGTTTTGGGGATGAGTCTCAGGGTCGAGGCCCACATCAAACACAGTTTGGGAATGAGTCCCAGGGTCGAGGCCCACATTACATCAGTATCAGCATTGCCGGGTATGGCATTCTGGGGGCGAGGCCCATATTACATCATATCAGTTCAGCCGAGAATGGAAATCCAAGAATGGAGCACAGTTCAAGAATGAACAAGTCGGGAATGACACTCCGAGAATGGAGATATAGTCAGGGAATGGACAGTTCAAGAATGAACAAGCCGAGAATGGCAATCCAAGAATGGAGCACAGTTCAAGAATGAACAAGTCGGAAATGACACTCCGAGAATGGAGATATGGTCCGGGAATGGGCAGTTCAAGAATGAACAAGCCGGGAATGGCACTCCAAGAATGGAAGAACGGTTCGGGAATGGACCACCTTACAGTAACAGTTCGGGAATGGACATCTCACAGTAACAGTTCGGGAATGAACACTTTACAATAACAGTTCGAGAATGGACACCTCACAGTAACGGTTCGGGAATGGACCACCTCACGATAACAGTTCGGGAATGAACACCTCACAGTAACAGTTCGGGAATGAACACTTTACAGTAACAGTTCGAGAATGGACCACCTCACAGTAACGGTTCGAGAATGAACCACCTTACAGTAACGGTTCGGGAATGGACCACCTCACGGCAACGGTTCGGGAATGGACCACATCACAACACGGTTCGGGAATGAACCAGGGGTCGCAGCACCTCACCACCCAAATCAACTCAACACATGGTAAGTCAAGTGGCAGCTGGCGAGCCAGGTAAGTAGAAATGCATTGCATAACTTTGATAGGATTGTCACTGTTGCACATTACACAAGTCCCATCAAAGTGGGGGCGACTGTAGGCACTGCATTTTTACACATAAGTCCCTATGATGAGTCTCATTTTGGAGACACTACCTTTAAGTCACGGAGGTCACGGGAAACGGACATCGGAAGGGGAAATTCAGAATAAACAAGGTTCACTGTTTTCGTTCGTGCTGCGTTCGTGTTTACGTTCGAACGTCAAACGGATTGCGGGCGTTCGTGCCGCGTTCGAGGAAGCGTTCGAACGGTGTCGGTAATTCTGGTTTTGCTGCTAGCCTCACATCCAGCCCATTTAGCCCCCCAAAGCCCATAAAACACATCCCAAATAAATAAATAAATATTAATTAAAACATTAACTAAATAATATAATAACTAAATTAATTAAATGATTAAATAAAACATATACCAAACATAAAATAAACAATTACCAACTTAAACTAAAATCATGCCTAAATTAAACAAATCACACACTAAATCAAAATATAATCATGCCTAATTAAAATCAATCAACCAATTATATTCCCAATCTAATAAGATTATTCCCAAACTTAAAATATTGTATTCCTAAACCAAGCCAATCAAATATTCAACCTTCCCTATCTAGCCAAGATTTGTACCCCTCAATCTTTGACTTCCCTTAACCAAACCAAATCAAATCCATCTTCAATTAGCCAAATCTCTTTCCTTGTCAAGCCCAACCCTTTGCCTATAAAAAGAACCCTTCACCAACCTTCTCAACCCTAGTCCCTAGCTACTAGCTAGTCCCTAACTCATACACAACACACATAAAAAATTACAGGAAGAAGACACCCAAAAATAGTAAGCAAAAGATAAAGAGGAAACGGCCAGCGAAACCACAAGGAAACAATAGCAAAAGACGGAGAACGACGACTCAAAACAGTAAGACAACGAACGAGAACAGTGAACCAGTGAACCGGGGGAGAGTTGCGGAGCATCCACCTTTCCGACGATCGTGTACCGTACATCCGAGAGGTGATTTTAAAGGTTAGACCTGAGGGTACATTTTCATTTGTTTATATTCATTTTTTTTTATTATTATTGAACTCTATTCGCATGAGAGTCGTTTATGGATGCATGTTGTGGTCTTTGAGTAGATAAATATGCATGAATTATGAGATGTAATATGTTGAGGGTATGGATGAATGAGAGATGTGTCAACTATCGCGGTATATCGGATGGAAACCCGGACATAAATTTCATAGCCGATTCCAAATGGACGGTAATATGATCTGTACTCGGGCCACAACTCCACGTACCGCTTGGGTAAACGACACCATCTTTCTTTTGTTTTGTGTTGCTTTTGTTTATTCAGTTTTCTTTACTTGAATTCAATATGTTGTTTATTTATGCATGATTCAATCAAGCGCATGGGCTTAGTGAGTTAGTCCAAAGGTCCTCCATTTGGGAGACAAAGAGCCGAAAAGGCCACCTTTGTGACACTACTTCGCCGCGCCGGTTGATGTGTGTTCGGTTGGATGCATGATACGTTCAATCGGGCATACTTGGTTGATATGATTGGTTCTATTTTTGTATGATGTGATGTGACGCGCATGGGCTTAGTATGATGGTCTAAAGGTCATCTCTTTGAGAGATCAAGAGCCCCCAAAAGGCCACCTTTACGGCAGTACTTCGCCGCGCCCCTTTATTTTGTTGTATTGCGTCTCATTTCATGCATCAGGTCTGTTCCCGTTCGAACGCGTTTACGAACGCAACTCGAACGCGCATGCATTTTTGCCTTATCATGCATCAGGTCTCATTTCCGTTCGAACGCGTTTACGAACGCCATACGAACGTGAGAATTCTGTTTCATCTCCGTTCGAACGCGTTATCAAAAGCCATACGAACGCGAGCATTCTGTTTCATTTCCGTTCGAACGCGTTATCAAACGCCATACGAACGCGAACTTTCTATTTACCGTTCGAACGCGTTTACGAACGCTACACGAACGCGCACACACTGAACTGAGTCTGTCCTATCATATTCATGCATAATTGCCTCTTGGTTGATCTTTCTTGTGTTATATAGCCAACTGTATTATTTGTATTCAAGCATGATTAGGCTGTTAGCATGTTATTTGGTTAATAGGTTCATGAGATAGTACTCAAGCATGATTAGGCTGTTAGCATGTTATTTGGTTAATAGGTTCATGAGATAGTACTCAAGCATGATTATGTTGTTCTTAGTTTTCCATATCATAGGATTGAAATATGTTCATGAGATTGCCATGTGATGTTGCATGTTGTGATGAACTTGTTGATGTATGCATATGAATTTAGAAGCATGATATCTTTGGAAATAAATGTTATTTAAGCCTGGTTAAATTATCACATAAATTCTTTTATTACAAGTGACACAAGTCAGGGACCATTCCGAACCCAACGGTTTGAGGTCTTCCCTTGCGAGGGGTGAGTGCGGCCTTAAATCTCATTTTCCCGGTTCACACCGGGTGGCGACTCCATTACTCTCCGGTTTAGTCCCCCGTGGCTACTCCGTACTCCCAACTAGGCCGCGAGCCTAGGACAGAAAAGCGTCGCCCAGGTTCTGTTGTCCACACTTTCCTATCTATTCTTCTTTTTCTCTTGTAGATCCACTTGCAACCTATGGGCTTTACCTCATCAGGTTGGTCTACAAGTTCCCAGACTAAGTTAGAGTACATAGACTCCATCTCAAGGTTCATGGATCTAGGAAACTGTTGACAAAAAAAGAAATGTCACCCTAGAGCGAAATCACCCTAGAACGAATGAGTAAATGACGAAGGCAAGAAGGGCGACAAAGAGAAGAGCGACAAAGAACTCAGGATGACCGAAGCAGCGATTAGAACGAGAACACGTGATGCAGTTGATCCCACGATTACAGCAGTTAAGCAGTTTTTCCCTCCACGATCAAGCAGTTGAGACGCACAGCTCAACGGTTGAAGACATGATCTAGCAGTTGCATGGAGTTACTGGAACTGCCCAATTAAGCGGTTTACAAGCTTCACTATAAAAGCTCACTCGTACAAAGAGGAGGAAAAACCCCGATCAAATGAAGACTCAAACGAGC
>SKCR01014956.1:0-10409 GCA_019454045.1 Zanthoxylum bungeanum | reverse complement strand
ACGGAAAGGTATCGTTATCAACATTGTGTTGATTACGATTCAACCTTTTACCTGTTGCCACGGTAAATCCATTTGGATAATACAGATTATTCGATCCATGATTGGATTCAAGCAAGCATTAGGTTCTTGGAATTATCGTTTTGATATAATCATAATGATGTATGATTTAATTCAAAACGAAAATAATTCAAGTGTATATATAAGAAGGTTAGTGGGAGCGCACTGACAGTGGCTGTCCTATAAAATAATGATAATATGTCATTTCTTGGAAATGATATTCCCA
This sequence comes from Zanthoxylum bungeanum, assembly GCA_019454045.1. Taxonomy (NCBI): domain Eukaryota; kingdom Viridiplantae; phylum Streptophyta; class Magnoliopsida; order Sapindales; family Rutaceae; genus Zanthoxylum; species Zanthoxylum bungeanum. Next base: position 10,126 of record SKCR01014956.1, on the reverse strand, counting down.
TTAAATAAATATCGGTGAAAGCTTGGCTTCGAAATACTCTCTAGAAACCGTACATTTAAAAATGTACAAGACTGGTGTATCATACGCTTTGAGCATATGGATTCACAAACAGGCCAATCCGAGTGATAGTCACTGGATTGATGTTAAGAACATCCGTTAGTATCTTAGAGAACTAAGGATGCTGTCTTAGTCTATGGAGAAGGAGAACTTGAAGTGACTGGGGTCACTGTAGCAAGTTTCCTATAACCGATAAAGACGACTAAAAGTCGCAAACGGTGCTATATAGTTTGAATAACGGTACAGTGAGCTGGAAATCTTCCAAGCAAGATACTGTTACCGAATAAACAACAAATGCGGGTTGTTGTTGCAGCTGAAGCAACAATAGAAGTTATTTGGGTCAATACAAATCTAATTAGATTAGATATAGTTCTGTTAGCAGCTGAGCTAGGCGTCAGCACAGGCTAAAGAATTAATGGTCTCATCAACGATCTAGATACATACTTAGATACTCATCTGATTCATTCAGATCATACATCGTGGCGATGTGATGATCGAATAAATCGCATCAAGATGATAATCATGCAAATCCGCTGACGAATGCATTTCTCAGCAGTTTGAGCCAACCGTACATAGTTCGGGTGTTAGACACTTGAGTGACTGGCTATATGCCAAGTGGGAGATTGTTGGACAAAATGACCCATAGCGTCACTATTTGCACAGATCATTGTGTTGTTGTAGCGAATTAACTATGTGACAAAGGAGATTGTACTCTCATCATTTGTGATTAGATCACCTTAGATGTATAAATGAAGAGAGGTCCATATGATTAGTTCTTGGATTGAGAATGATATGAGACAATATCAGTCCACGAAGGATTAATCATTAAATATCCCTAGTCGTAGTATTATCGAGACATGACATCGATAATGTGGAATAGGCTAGTATTGCACTTGTGCACGTTGTGAGGGCACAACGGCATATTTCTCATATATATAAGTATTGGATACTTATGCAAGTGCGATAGGAGGTCGTGTTTCACCGATGGTACGGGAAACAGCTTCGCTCTGGATAGACCCCTCGGAATCCCATTGGTATTATGACTATGTGTCTATGGGAGGCCGAAATCAAGGTAGGTGTGTATAGTCTTAACCTGAGACTTAATCGCTAATACTTACGATAATCGATAGACTTTGGTCTTGGTGGTACAGGGCTTTAACCGGTTCTGTGTACACCACTTCTGGGTTTATCAGAGAGTCGTAGTGTATTGGGTGTGATGTCAAGACGGAAGTATCACTCCAGTCATAGTGGAGATGATGTCACACAGGATACGGTATTAGTGCTCTTAAGTGCTGGCCGGCCATCGGGATATTATGACAAGGTCATGTATATCCGATTATAGAGACTAGTTACCAGACATCCGACATGTGCTTCGGACGGGGCCAGACACTTATCCAGCCCCAGCCCTAGCACGTGACTATCCGATACTGGGCTGATATACACAATACTACGGTATACTACGCTTGATACAGATCTATATATTCTTGTAAGAATATTTCTGGAGAATTGGGTAGGCATGGCGCTTTGCTAGAAGCCAACCTTGTCTTGTAAATCGGTATAAACGTAGTACGAGGTACTTACGTGTTCGGATAGTCCGACGACCGTATTTACTGCCAACATATCCAGAGATCTCATGGGTCGCTTCCCGAAGATTCACCGATGATGTATAACTCGCACTTTAATTAATCCGGGATTAATTAGATGAGAGAGAAGAAATTAATCTGGGATTAATTGCGGAGATATTTTATCTGGGATAAAATATTAATTAAAGAGAGAGAACGATTAATTTGGAATTAATTGATAAAATAATATATTCGATATATTATAAGAAATTGGATTTCGACGCGGAATTAAAATTGGATTTTAATTCGGGCAAACGAATTAATTTAGGAATTAATTCGTTAGCGACGTGAAACGTGATTTCGCTAGGCGTAATCATTTAATTACGACGCGATGGGAAATTCGTTAATTTGGAATTAGCGAACCCGAGCCCGAGAGTGATTGCGAGCGCATTCGCATTTCGAATTTGAGTGCGGCACGCAAGTCACATCAAGCGTCAAATCGCTAGTCGCATCAATTGTCAAATCACTTGTCACTTTGAGTGATGTGATGTGACTTTACATGTTGTCACTTTATTAAAGTAACTTGATGTGAATAGTAAAAAGTGATAGGTGATGGAAAAGCATTTTTGCTTTTTGCTTTTGACCTTTTGACTTTGCTTTTTGAAAGTAAAAGGTGGTAAATGCTTTTATTAAATTTTGGAAAATATAAAAAGCATTTACACTTTCTCTCTCTCTTGATTTTATTCACAATTTTTTTAGCGTTTTACGTTTTCTATGAAACCCATTTTCCCTCTCTTCTCTTCTCTCCCTCTCACGGCTTGGATTGGAGCGAATTCTTGCTCATTTTTCTGCAGTTTTGGCGAGAATAATGAAGAGGAAAGAGTGCTAGCACACACATGGGTTATATTATGGTGATAGGGAAACGAATTTATGAGCTTGGATTTGTTATTGAAGCTTGAAGCTTGGAGCTTCAATGGTGGTCTTCCATGGCCGATTTTTGGAGCATCAAAACAGCCCCCCACGAGCAGTCTCTGCTGTTTTTGGAGGTCAAAACCGAGCTTCAACAAGGAGCAAAATGGGTCTTGTTCTTCCTAGCATCAAAACCATTCAATGTGAGTATGAATTCCGCCTTATTCCTTTGATGTATTCATGCGAATTTTATGTGATTTCATGATCTTGGGACCTATATTAGAAACTCAACAGAGAAAGCCATTACCATTTATTTTATTTGATATTTTAAATGGTAAATGCTTTGTAATTTTTGGAAAAATATATAAAGTAAATTTTGGTAATTCATTATCAAGTCAACCATTACACACTTCCTTCAATCTTCTCTCTTCTCACGCCCAAATGGGCTTCATTTTCTTCTTCTTCACAGCTCACTGCGTGAGCTTAAGGGGAGCAATGAGTGAGCTTTAAGGGAGTGAGTGTGTTTTTTGCAAAAACACAAGTGCTAGCACACTTACGAGACTTGCGAAGGTGTTAGGGAGGTTCACCCATGAGTCGAGAACCATTCGACGAAGATTCGAAGCTCAAAACTTGACTCAAAACTGAAACTGTCAAGGCAGTGGACTGCATGCAGTTGCGTTTTTGCAAGGGAGAAATCAATTTCGTTTGTTGTCGATTCGTCTCAACCGATCGATGTGAGTATTCCGCTACCTCCTTTGATGTATTCACACATGATTTTCATGCTTGTTTGATCTTGGGACCTAGACAAAACCTAACAATGGCATCAAGAGCTATAGGTTCAAGCATGAAAAATGTAGGGCTTAAAATTTGGGTAATTTGTGTTGAGCATGATTTGAATAAATTGATTGTTTGAGTATGCTTATAACATGTCTAATTGCATTTTGGTTGGACCAATTTGTTGAAAATTGATTTGGAATTATTTTCCCCAAAAATGTTATGTTGGCCGAATGTGTATGCTATTTGGAGTTCTTGGAATTTTTTGATTTTAGTTCATTGGATGAATTAGAATCATTAAGGATAATGTTAATTTGAAACTAATTGGATGGATTTTGAATTGATCATAAAATCCCCAAAAGTTATCACCTTGGCCGAATTGGATGATGCCCTTAAATGTCTTGGTATTTTGATTTTTGAACATTGGATGTATTGGAAATCATTCGGGATGTTGATTTAATGTCGATTGTGGGTTCGATTAGATTGAAACCAAATCGGACACAAAATCCCTCCTTGGCCGAGAGGACTAAGAAGCATGTAATGGGTTGATTTTTTCATTTATGTGTTGGACATGTGATGATGATAATGAACATGATTAATTGGACTAATTTGGTGTTTTAGAAATATTGATTTGGGTGATTAATCATGTAATGCACATTAGGTAATTAAATTGCAAAATTGGATTTGTGTAATTTAATGAATTAGGCCTTTAAATTGGATTTGGGCTTATTAAGTTGTAATTGGGCTTATTGGGCTTTATTTTATCAAGTTGGGTTTAGGCCAAGTGGATTGGATCCAATTGGGCCCAAAACCTTAACCATAAAGCCCAAATGCGACTAATAAACCTTTAAAGTTTAATTGGGCCTAATGGGCCTAAATTGATTTCTGGGCTTATGGGGTTACTCCTTGATTGGGCTTGGTTGCCGAAGCCCACGCCTTATAGAAATTAATTAAAGCCATTAGACTTGAATTGAATTGACGTTGGACGTTAATCGGGCTTTGAGTCCCGATGCGATTAAATTTGGAATTTAAGTCGTAAAAGGTTTATTAAATAAAGTGTAATATTAAATTTGGAATTGAATAGTGAATTAGCATTAAATACATGTTAAATTGGATTTAATTATGTAGTTTAATTTAATTCAAGAATTCGTACTTTGAGTACTTATTCGCAAAACGAGTTTGACTCGAGCAAAATCAAATCGTTGTTTGAACATTGGATGATCACATAATTATCAGATTAATTAATTTGATTAGATTGATTGATAGCATGCTTTTGTGTGAATACGTGGTTGTGATGAATGAATAATGTATATCGGATGGATATTAGTCGGGTGGGGCAATTTTGGAAATTGTTGTAATAAATTCGATTTATTAAATTGGACCTGCGTGTCCAGCCTTATCACCTCTATTCTTTGTATTATCTTCTCACCTATTCCCCTCAATGTAAATGAGGTTTCTTTAGAAGTGTAGTGTAACGGGTAGAAGTAATACAAGTGCTAGCTTGAGTGAGAAGTGAGAGATTTGATCTAGGATCAATATGTTAAGTATCCATCCGCATATCATTATTATTTTATTTCATATGCGCTTTATTATGTATTTAGAATGCATGTTTAAGGGTGTATGGTGATGAGACCTTAACAAAGATAATTAAATTGGTAGCCAATTTGCACGCGAAAAGCCCTCATCAAATATCATGCGTCTTTTCCTTCCATTGAGTGATTCTTGCTCAAGATCCTAGATTGGGATGGGTTGTTGGCCAAAGTCAAGCCCTTGTCCGTCGAAGATGTGTTTGAATCACAAAGCTTTGTTCCATATTGGTGTCTTTTCCAAGTTGTGGTTTGTTGGCCAAAGTCAAGACACTTCTTGTCCATCGACATTGATTACGAAGCTTCCATGGTCAATGGGTCCACGCTTGACTGGGATCACTAGGTTTGTTGTGCCAAAGCCAAGGCCTAGTTGATTCAGAGGAAAAAGGTTAGGGTATATATTAGATATATAGGCATATATAAGATATATGTTTCGGACTTGGATGTCCACCTACTGGATCTAGGAGTTGGATGAGATCCAATTGATCTTCGAGATCTACCTAGTTAATTATCATACAATTTGTTGGCCAAAGTCAAGATTGTGTGATATTTAACGGGATCCTAGCCCACTAGGAAACACGGTTTCCCGAGTACTCGACAGAGGGTTAGAGGCTCGACGAAAAATAGTGGGAGGCAAGAATTGAATTTGCAATATTCATTCAATTACTCGCCATACGCGCTCAAACAAATATCACTCGTCATATATATTAAAGTATTAGTTGGACTAATATTTATTGTTGTTTTAATAAACAGTTGGACTGTATTATACTTGATTATATATAATTGGATTATATTAATCAATATATTTGAATTAATTAATTTCAGTTTACAGTTGATTTTATAATTGGATTATAGTAATCAATGTAATTGAGGTTAATTAATTTGGATTATATTTGATTATATAGTTGGACTATTATAATCATTATAATATATAGTACCACTAATCGTTGATTAAATAGTTGAACTATTGTAATCAAGATAAAATTGAAAAATTGAATATTTAAAATATAATCTTGGATTAAATTTTTTAAATGATTTAATTTTCAAATTGGGAATAAATAATAGGTTACTTTATTTGATAAAATAACTTATTATACCTTAAGCCCAAAATTAAGCAAAATAAAGTAGAGCATAAAATCTTTGGAAGATTTATGTGATGATGACTTTAGTGCTTAATTTAATATACTTGTCATAAATCTAATTTTAGATTTAAGAAGTATTAAAATTGCAATTTATAATTCTTGGAGAATTAATTGACTATTCTAGAGGAGATAAAGTCAAAGTTTGCAATTGGGCATGTAGCACGAGGTGCACATCGTTTCGATATTCTAAAAACCCAAGGCTTGGCCTAAGGTTCCAGAAATATTGAAAAAGGATAATTGACATATCCCAAAGTGACTACCATTTGGATATGGTAGACACGAAGGAATTAAAGAAAGGGCAAGGCTCTTACTTTAAAAATGATTGTCAAAGTTATGTTCACTACTAGTATTGAAATTAGATTTTAAATACTTAGTGTGGTATATAAAATATATGTATTGATGTTCAGAATCTGCTTTGAGCAGGATACTGACTTCAAGCTGAGATTGCTCTGCGAATCGGAAACGGGACGAAAGTCGCTGTTTCGACCGTAGATACCTAAGTTCAGGAACTACCCTTCGGGTGTGTACTTAAATTAGGAACTGTTTATAATGTAACTAGTTTGACTAGAGACAATTATCTCTATATCAGTGTTTAATCCATTGTGGATAAACCTTTATATTCTAGAACACTAGTGTTTCATTATAAAAGATGATACTTGTTGGACAAAATGACCCATAGCGTCACTATTTGCACAGATCATTGTGTTGTTGTAGCAAATTAACTATGTGACAAGGAAATTGCACTCTCATCATTTGTGATTAGATCACCATAGATATATAAATGAAGAGAGGTCCCTATGATTAGTTCCTGGATTGAGATGATATGAGACAGTATCAGTCCACGAAGGATTAATCATTAATTAAATCCCTAGCCGTAGTATTATCGAGACTGGACATCGATAATGCGGAATAGGCTAGTATTGCACTTGTGTGCGTTGTGAGGGCACAACGACATAGTTCTCATATATATAAGTATTGGATACTTGTGCAAGTGCGATAGGAGGTCGTGTTTCACCGATGGTACGGGAAACAGCTTCGCTCTGGATAGACCCTTCGGAATCCCATTGGTATTATGACTAGGTGTCTATGGAGGCCGAAATCAAGGTAGGTGTGTATAGTCTTAACCTGAGACTTACATCGCTAATACTTACGATAATCGGTAAACTTTGGTTTTGGTGGTGGGGGATCTTAACTGGTTCTGTGTTCACCTCTTCTGGGTTTATCAAAAATCGTAGTGTATTGGATGTGATGTCAAGACGGAAGTGTCACTCCAGTCATAATGGAGATGATGTCACGCAGGATACGGTATTAGTGCTCTTCAAGTGATGCGCATCCAATCGTGATATTATGACCAGATCATGAATATCCGATTATAGAGACTAGTTACCAGACATCCGATATGTGTTTCGGACGGGGCAGACACTTATCCAGCCCCAGCCCTAGCACGTGATTATCCGATACTGGGCCGATATGCACAATACATTAGTATACTACGCTTGATACAGATCTAGATATTCTTTAATGGATATGTCCGGAGAATTAGGTAGACTTGGTGCTTGCTAGGAGTCGACCTTGTCTCGTAAATCGGTAGAACGTAGTTCTTGGTACGTACGTGATTCGGATACTCCGACGACCGTATTTACTGCCAGATTATCCAGGGATCTCATGGGTCGCTTCCCGATAATCCACCGATGACGCACAACTCGCACTCTTGAATAATCTGGGATTATATAGAAGAGAGAGAAAATTAATCTAGGATTAATTACGGAGATATTTTATCCGGGATAAAATGTCGTCTAAAGAGAGAGAACGATTAATTCGGAATTAATCGATGTATTAATATATTCGATATATTAGACGAAATTAGATTTCGACGCGGAATTAAATTAGATTTTAATTCGGGCAAACGAGTTAATTTAGAATTAATTCGTTAGCGACGTAAATAATAATTTCGCCAGGCGTAATTATTTATTTAAATTCGATTGAATTAACGTCGCGACGTAAGCTCGGTATTTCGGAAATATCGAACCCGAACGCGTGAGTGCACGTGGGCCCACTTTCATTTGGAAACGTGTGGGGCCCACATGACACATGTCATTTTATGCATTATTTTATTCTAATGCATTGCATGTTGATAGTGTACAATGCACTCAATGTTATTGCATGGAAATTGAGTGTTTGACACTCTAAGCCATTGCTGTTTTGTGTCATAAATTATTATTAATTAATAAATATTATGGCATATAATATAAATTGATTTTTGGTAAATCATTTTTAACTTAACACAAAACTTCTTCTCTCTCAATTTTCTCTCTTCTCTCACGCCCAAAGCTTGAAATGGGGACTGGTTTTGAACCAGAAAAACGTGACACAAAAGGGAAGCAAAGGGTTGGGTTTTCATGGTGAAAACCGCAAGTGCTAGCACACTACGAGTCTTGCGAAGGTGGTAGGGAGGTTCACCCATGAGGCGGGACTCATCCGATGGAGTTTGGAGCTTCGTTTTGAGACCCGAAATTCTGTTTTGCAGGGACAGTGGACTGTTGCAGTTTGGCATGAAGGGCAGTGCGTTTTTGGCCTTCATTCGTCTCCAAATCGACATAACCGATCAATGTGAGTATTCCGCTACCTCCGTTGATGTATTCACGCATTATTTCATGTCTTGATTTGATCTTGGGACCTTAGAATAAACCAACAATGGCATCAAGAGCTAATGTTGCAAGCATGAAAAATGTAGGGCTTAAAATTTGGGTAAATGTTTGTTGAGCATGATTTGAATAAATTGTTTGTTTGAGTATGTTGATAACATGTTTAATTTCATTTTGGTTGGACTAATTTGATGAAAATTGATTTGGAATAATTTCCCAAAATATTGATGTTGGCCGAATGTAAAATGATATTGGAATTCTTGGAATTTTTCATTGTTAATTCATTGGATGAGTTGTAATGGAGTAGGATGATGTTAATTTAAGATTGAATTGGATTTAATTTTAAATTGAACAAAAACCCCTAAATTCTTATGTTGGCCGAATCTACAATGCCCTTTAATGTCTTGGTAATTTTGATTTTATGAACATTGGATGTATATGAAATCATTCGGAAGTTAATACGTTGTCGATTGTGTAATTAATCGGATTGAATTCAAATCGGACAAAATAACCTTCCTTGGCCGAGAGCATGAAAGCATGTAAATGGGTTTGATTTTTCATTATGTGTGTTTGACATGTGATAATGAATTGAATATGATTAATAAGACTAATTGGTGTTTTAAAAATGTTGATTTAGTTGATTAATCATATAATGCACTTTGGATAATTAAATTGTTAAAATTGGATTTTTGGATTTAATTAATTGGGCCTAATTTTGGAAATTAGAATTTAAAGTTGTAATTGGGCCTATTGGGCTTGATTTATCAAGTTTGGTTTAGGCCAAGTGGATTGGATCCAATTGGGCCCAAAACCTTAACCATAAAGCCCAATTACGGCTAATGAACCTTTAATGTTCAATTGGGGCTAATGGGCCAAGAGATTTATTTTATGGTGGGGTAAATCCCAGATTGGACTTTGGTTATCGGTTTGACCCGAGTTGACCAAAAGTCCACGCCTTAAGAAATCAATCAAAAGCCCATTGGACTTTAATTGAATTGACGTTGGACGTTAATCGGTCTTTGAGACGCGTTACGATTAGATTTGGAATTTAAATCGTAAAAGGTTTATTAAATAAAAGTGTAATATTTAATTTGGAATTGAATAGTGAATTAGTATTAAATACATGTTAAATTAGATTTAATGATGTAGTTTAATTTAATTCATGAATTCGTACTTTAAGTACTTATTCGCAAAAACGAGTTTGACTCGAACAAAATCAAATCGTTGTTTGAACATTGGATGGTCACTTAATATCAGATTAATTATTTGATTAGATTGATTGATAGCATGCTTATGTGTGTGAATACGTGGTTGTGTTGAATGAATAATGTATATCGGATGGATATTAGTCGGGTGGGAAATTTTAGAAATTGTTGTAATAAATTCGATTTATTAAATTGGACCTGCGTGTCCAGCCTTATCACCTTCTCTCTTTGTATTCTCTTATCACC
>SKCR01014955.1:0-10393 GCA_019454045.1 Zanthoxylum bungeanum | reverse complement strand
CAACCATTATAGAGTACTAGTTCTGTATCCCTCGCGATCATCATCTCCATATGTCTGAAGTGATACTTCCATCTTGACATCACACCCAGTACACTACGATTCTCGATAAACCCAGAAGAGGTATACACAGAACCCGTTAAAGCCCTGGACCACCAAAACTAAATTTTACCGATTGTGGTAAGTACTAGCGATGCAAATCTCAGGTTAAGATCATATGCACCTACCCTGAAGCGGACTCCCATAGACACGCAGACATACTACCAATGGGACTCCGCGGGGTCTATCCAGAGCGAAGCTGTTTTCCGTACCATCGGTAAAACACAACCTCCTACCGCACTTGCATAAGTATCCAATACTTAAATATATGAGAACTATGCCGTTGTGCCCTCACAACATGCACAAGTGCAGTACTAGTCTATTCCGCATTATCGATGTCCAATCTCGATAATACTACGACTAGGGATATTTAATGATTAAACCTTTACGGATTGATACCGTCTCATATCATCACAATCCGGAACTAATCATAGGGACTTTTACCATTTATATATCAAAGTAAATAAATTACAAAACGGTAAAAGGCAATTTCATTATTACATAGTTAATTTTGTACAATAATACACTATCATTTACAAAATAGTGACGCTATGGGTCATTACTGTCTAACAGTGGGTTTTTCTTATATTTTTGCCGAGCAGTGAGGGAAGCAAAGAGTGTGATTTTGTGGCAAAATCACAAGTGCTAGCACACTTACGAGACATGCGAAGGTGATAGGGAAGTCCACCCATGAGCCAGGAACCATTCGATGAAGCTCGGAGCTTGACGAATGACCCAAACGAAGGCCAAAATAGTGAGCTTGGACTGCCACTGCCGTGACAGTGAACAGAAGGCAGAACATTGATTTTGTTGCTCCGCTTCGCTCAACCAATCGATGTGAGTATTCTGCAACTTCTTCGATATGTATTTGCACTTGATTCATGCTTATTATTGATCTTGGGACCTTAATAGAATCCAACATTGGTATCAGAGCAAGGTTTGAGCATGAAAAAGTTTAGGGTTAAAATTTGGGTAAATTGATTTTGATCCTGAATTTGTGAAATTGGATGAATGAATATGCTTAAATGTGTTTGAATTGAAGTTTGATTGGATCAATTTCAAGAAAATTGGTTTGGAACAATTTTGCCCAAATTTGGATGGCTTGGCCGAATGCCTTATGCCCTAAAATGTCTTGTATTTTTTTTGATTGTTGATTCATTGGATGAGTTAGAATCATTCGGGAATGTGATTTCATGTCGATTGTGGAATTAATTGGATTTAATTCGAATCGGACAAAAATCCCCTCCCTTGGCCGAGACTTTGAGCATGTAATTATGGGTTTGATTTTAATCAAAATGTGTTGGACATGTGATGATGAAAATTAACATGATTGATTGTGTAAATTAATGTTTTAGAAATGTTAATTTGGGTGATTAATTGTGTTATACACTTTAGGTTAATAAAATGTGAAATTGGATTTTTTGTATTTAATTAATTGGGCCTTAAAATTGGATTTGGGCTTTAATGTTGTAAATGGGCTTATTGGGCTTTGATGTACAAATTTGGGTTTAGGCAAAATTGGTTGGATCCAATTGGGCCCAAAACCGCCTCCATAAAGCCCAAATGCGACTTAATGGACCTTTAAAGTTTAATTGGGCCTAATGGGCCAAAATTGATTTATGGGCTTATGGGGTAACTCCCGGATTGGATTTTGGTTATTCGGTTTGACCCGAGTTGACCAAAAGTCCACGCCTTAAGAAATTAATTAAAAGCCCATTGGACTTTAATTAAATTGACGTTGGACGTTAATCGGGCTTTGAGACCCCGTTGCGATTAAATTTGGAATTTAAGTCGTAAAAGTTCATTAATAAAGTGTGATATTTAATTTGGAATTAAATAAGCAAATTAGAATTAAATGAATATTGAATTGGGTTTAATTATGTAGTTTAATTTAATTCGAGAATTCGTACTTTGAGTACTTATTCGCAAAAACGAGTTTGACTCGAGCAAAAATCAAATCGTTGTTTGAACATTGGATGATCACTAATTTATCAAATTAATTAATTTGATTAGATTGATTGATAACATGCTTGTGTGAATACATGGTTGCGATGCATGAATAATGTATATCGGATGGATATTAGATGGATGGGACAATTTTAGAAATTGTTGTAATAAATTTGATTTATTAATTGGACCTGCGTATCCAGCCTTATTACCTCTCATTTCTTTGTATTCTCTTCTCACCTATTCCTCTCAATGTATATGAAGTTTCTTTAGAAGTGTAGTGTAATGGGTAGAAGTGATACTTGTGCTAGCGGGAGAGAGAAAAGGAGAGATTTGAACTAGGATCATTGTGTAAAGTATCCATCCGCATATCATTATTATTTTATTCATATGCTCTTTATTATGTGTTTAGAATGCATGTTTAAGGGTGTATGATGATGAGACCTTAACAAAGATAATAAATTTGTTGCCAATTTGCAATCGAAAAACCCTCGCACAATATTAAGCGTTTTTCCTTCCATTGAGTGATTCTTACGCAAGATCTGAGACTGGCATTGGCTTGTTGGCCAAAGTCAAGGCCTTTGTCCGTTGAGGATGTGTTTGAATCACGAAGGCTTTTTTATATATTGGTTTCTTGTCCAAGTTGTGGTTTGTTGGCCAAATTCAATACTACTTCTTGTCCATCGACATTGATTACGAAGCTTTCCATGGTCAATGGGTCGCGCTTAACTGGGATCACTAAGTTTGTTGTGCCAAAGCCAAGGCTTAGTTGATTCAGAGGAAAAAAAGTTAGGTAATACATTGGATGTATTGGCATATATAAGATATATGTTTCGGACTTGGATGTCCCCCTACCGGATCTAGGAATTGGATTGGATCCAATTGATCTTAGAGATCTACCTAGTTAATTATCATACAATTTGTTGGCCAAAGTCAAGATTGTGTGATATTTAACGGGATCCTAACCCACTAGGAAACACGGTTTCCCGAGTACTCGACAGAGGGTTAGAGGCTCGCCGAAAAATAGTGGGAGGCAAGAATTGAATTTGCAATACTCGTTCAATTACTCGCCATATGCGCTCGAACAAATATCATTTCGTCAAATAAATTAAATGTTAGTTGGACTAATATTTAAATGTTGTTTTAATAAATAGTTGGACTATATTCAAACTATTCATTTATAGTTGATTTTATAATTAGATTATAGTAATCAATATAATTGATTTTAATCTATTAAATTATAGTTGGTTAAATAGTTGGACTAGTGTAATCATTATAATAAATAGTACCTAAATCGTTGATTAAATAGTTGGACTATTAAAATCAAGATATAATTGAAAGATTGACATTTAAAACATAATCCTAGGGAAAATGTATTTAAATGGTTTAATTTTCAAATTGGGAATAAATTTCAGGATGGTCCTGGAAAATAATAAGTTATTTTATTTGATAAAATAATATATTATGCCTAAGCCCGGAGTTAAGCAAATAGTAGAGCATAATCTTTGGAAGATTTATGTGATGATAACTTTAATGCTTAATCCATTAAGCTTGTCGCAGTAGACTTCTTAATTTCTGAATCAGAACTAAGGATTAGATCCTTAAAGTATGATAAAGAAATTGAAGGATCTTCATAAATCTATACTTAGATTTTAGAAGTACTAAATTACAATTAATAACTCTTGGAGAGTTAATGACTATTCTCAATGAGATAAAGTCAAAATTTGCAATAAGACAAGTAGCGCTAGTCGCACCTTACTTCGATATTCTAGAAGGCCAAGGCTTGGCCAAAGGCTTCTGGAGTGTTGAAACTGGAAAAGGCAAAATCATTATAATATTCTGGGAAGATAAATGACATATCCCAAAATGTCTGCCTAAAATGTGGCAAACAGGATCGCGGAAGAGTGACTGCCGTTTGGACAAAGCAGACATGAAGGAATTGAAGACGAGCAAGGCTCTGACTTTAAATATGTTTGTCAACATTATGTTCACTACTAGTATTAAAATTGGATTTTAAATACTTAGTGTGATACATAAATATATATTGATGTTCCGAATCTGCTATGAGCAGGATTAGGAAACTGTTATTATGTAACTAGTTTGACTAGATACATTATCTCCATATCAGTGTTTAACCCGCTGCGGGTGAACCTTTATATTCTAGAACACTAAAGTGTTTTATTATATAAGGATGATATTGAGATATACACATTAGATGTGAATAACAGAATTTATATTTTGAATAAATAAATCTCAAATATATAACATGACAAACAAATAGCTCAAACTGATTTGATCAGGAGAAACTAATTTGTGTCATTGTTGTCTGGGACACAGTTAAACAAGAATCGTATATCCACACTTTTCAAGAGTGGGTACTCGGACTCATTTGATCATATTTAAATAAAGTCTACGAATCTAATTTATTGGGCAAAGTGCCTAAAACACTATTTACTTGGTAAAAGTGTAAATGCCACCAATCTGTTAGCCCTAGTTCATAGTGATGCAAGTGGGCCCATGTCTAGCTAGGCTAGAGATGTACATGGATATTTCGTGACCTTTACGGATGTTGCATCGCGTTATGGTTATGTGTTTCTTTTGAAGAACACAAATCAGAAATTTTTATAGTTTCGACACGAAATAAACAAACAGATCGGCTAAAGTATTATACTGTCACGGTAAGACCGTAATGGAAAATACTTAAGTAATAAGTTTCTTATATACTTGAAAGAGTAAAGTATTCTTTCAAATGAGGACTCCTCCCGGAACACGTCAGTTTGACAGTTTGTCCGAACGGATTAACCGAATTGTGTTAGACATGATAAGGCTAATCATGAGTCGCTATGAGCTACCATTTCCTTCAACATATAAGCTTTAAACAGTGCATAACTTATTTAGAATAAGGTTCCATAATTATCTGTTTGACAGATATCATATTAGATATGAACGGGAAAGAAACAGGGTTTCTCATTCCTGAACATTTGGGTATGCTAGGCATATGTTTGGATGATACCAAACTAAAACCCAAATTGGATAAGTGCCAATTGTAGGTTATCCTAGGGATACCAAAGTATTGTACTTATACAACTCACTTGAGATTGTTGCTCGCCTTGTGGTTTTCCTAAGAGGAATACTGATATGCAGTGGTAAGTGGGAGGATGGTAAAACTCGATGAAAATCGGAGTAATACTGTTCAAGGCACCGAATCTTAATGGAACATAAATAGTTCATCAAGGATGAAACTATTACCAATAATCTTCGAATACACAAGAACCGCGTAGGTCGGAGAGAGTCAGAAAACAATCTGGGGTATGGGTTTCTGATCTCACCTCATAAAGATGTCTATCTTATTGAGGTATATCAACTGACTACGTATGAGGAAGTGATACAAGGTATTGACTCCTTATTATGAAAAAGTTTCATGAATCCGAAATGGATTCCATGTATATCAACAAGTTTGGATACTAGTTGATGTACCACAAGGCATTTTTCCTACTGGTACTATATAAGTCTTCAAGGAAGACATACATGGATAGAAACATACCAAAGTATAAAGCTAGGCTTTTAGCGAAAAGGTATCGTTATCAACATTGTGTTGATTACGATTCAACCTTTTACCTGTTGCCACGGTAAATCCATTTGGATAGTGCTTGCTAAAGCTGCATGTTTCATTTATGAAATATGTCAGCTTAACGGAAAATCGCTTTCCTGAAAAGGAAACCTTTTGGAGGATGTTTACAACATCCTGTCGATTTTTTCGTACCAAAACTAGCAAACAAGGTTTGCAGGTTATTCGATCCATGTTTGGATTGAAGCAAGCATTAGATTCTTGGAATTATCGTTTTGATGAAATCATAATAGTTTATGACTTAATTCAAAACGAAAAGATTCTTGTGTATATAAGAGTTTAGTGGGAGCGCACTGACAGTGGCTGTCCTATAAATAATGATAATATGTCATTTCTTGGAAATGATATTCCCATAAAAACAATCGGTGAAAGCTTGGCTTTCGAGAAAAACTCTCCGAGAACTCGTACATTGAAAAATGTACGCTTTGAGCATATGGATTCATAAACAGGCCAATCCGAGTGATAGACACTGGATTGATGTTAAGAACATCCGTTAGTATCTTAGAGAACTAAGGATGCTGTCTTAAACAATGGAGTTGGAAAACTTGAAGTGACTAGGATCACTGTTACAAGTTTCCTAATCGATAAAGACGACTATAAGTCACAAACGTTACAATACAGTTTGAATAACGGAACAATGAGCTGGAAATCTTCCAAGCAAGATACTGTTACCGAATAAACAACAAATGCGGGTTATTGCTGCAGCTGAGGCGGCAATAGAAGCCTTCTGGGTCGATAAACAAATCTAATTAGATTAGATATAGTTCTGTTAGCAGCTGAGCTAGGCGTCAGCACAGGCTAAAGAATTAATGGTCACATTAACGATCCAGATACATAATTCGATATTCATCTGATTCGTTCGGATCATACATCGTGGCGATGTGATGATCGAATAAACCGCGTCACATGATAATCATGCAAATCCGCTGACGAAAGCATTTCTCAGCAGTTTGAGCCAACCATACATAGTTCGGGTGTTAAACACTCCAGTGACTGGCTATAGGCAAAATGGGAGATTGTTGGACAATTATGACCCATAGCGTCACTATTTGTACAGATCATGGAGTTGTTGTACAAATTAACTATGTGACAAAGGAGATTGCACTCTTATCATTTGTGATTAGATCACCTAGATGTACAAATGATGAGAGGTCCCTATGATTTGTTCCTGGACGGAGAATTATATGAGACAGTATCAGTCCACGAAGGATAAATAATTAAAAATCCCTAGTCAGAGTATTATCGAGATTGGACATCGATAAACACGTAAAAGACCAGTATTACACTTGTGTGCGTTGTGAGGGCACAATGGCATAGTTCTCATATATTTGGATATAGGATACTCAAGCATGTGTAATAGGAGGTTATGTTTTACCGATGGTACGGGAAACAGCTTTGCTCTGGATAGACCCCCTCGGAATTCCATTGGTAGTATGACTATGTGTCTATGGAAATCCGAAATTAGGGTAGGTGTATTTGGTCTGAACCTGAGACTTGCACCGCTAATACTTGCGACAATCAATATACTTTGGTTGAGGTCGTCCAGGGCTTTAACAGGTTATGTGTTCGCCAATACTGGGTATATTGAGAATCGTAGTGTATTGGGTGTGATGTCAAGATGGAAGTGTCACTCCAGTCATATGGAGATGATGGTCACATAGGATACGAGACTGGTTCTATTAAATGCTACAGTTATCGGGATAAAATGACAAGGTCAGGTTTATCAGATTATAGAGACTAGTCACCAGACATCTGATATGTTCTTCGTACGCGGCAGACACAATTCCAGCCCCAGGCCTAGCACGTGATCATTCGATACTGGACAGAAATACGCAATACTACGTATACTACGCTTGATACAGATCTTTTATTCCTGTATTGATATTTCCGGAGAATTGGGTAGGCATGGCGCTTTACTAGAGGCCAACCTTGTCTTGTAAATGTTGGTTTTCTATAAGGTCCCAAGATCAAACAAGACATGAAATTATGTGTGAACACACAACGGAGGTAGCGGAATACTCACATTGATCGGTTATGTCGATTTGGAGACGATTCAAGCCCAAAAACGCACTGCCATGTAAGCCTACTGCATGCAGTCCACTGCCTACAAAAATAGAAAATTGAGTGAAAAAACGGAGCTCCAATCTTCGTCGGATGGATCCCGTCTCATGGGGGAACCTCCCTACCACCTTCGCAAGACTTGTAAGTGTGCTAGCACTTGATTTCTCACCATGAGAAATCACTCTTGCTTCCCTTTAGCTCACGCCCAAACTGGTTCCAAACCAGTGAACACTTTGCTCAAAATGGGCGTGAGAGAGAGGAGAGAAATTTGAGAGAGAAGAAGTTGTGTTATGTTAATTAAAATGATTTACCAAAAATCAATTTATATTTATGCCATAATTTATTAAATTAATAATAAATTTATGACACAAACATGCAATAGCTTAGAGTGTCAAACACTCAATTTCCATGCAATAACATTGAGTGCATTGTACACTATCTACATGCAAAGCATTAGAATGACATGTGTCATGTGGGCCCCACACGTTTCAAATGAAAGTGGGCCCACGTGCACTCACGTGTTCGGGTTCGATATTTCCGAAATACCGAGCTTACGTTGCGACGTTAATTCAATCGAATTTAAATAAATAATTGCGCCTGGCGAAATTATTATTTACGTCGCTAACGAATTAATTCTGAATTAACTCGTTTGCCCGAATTAAAATCTAATTTTAATTCCGCGTCGAAATCTAATTTCGTTTAATATATCGAATATATTAATTCATCGATTAATTCCAAATTAATCGTTCTCTCTCTTTAGACGACATTTTATCCCGGATAAAATATCTCCGTTATTAATCCTAGATTAATTTTCTCTCTCTTCTATTAAATCCCAGATTATTCAAGAGTGCGAGTTGTGCGTCATCGGTGGATTATCGGGAAGCGACCCATGAGATCCCCGGATAATCTGGCAGTAAATACGGTCGTCGGAGTATCCGAATCACGTACGTACCAAGTACTACGTTCTACCGATTTACGAGACAAGGTCGACTCCTAGCAAAGCACCAAGTCTACCCAATTCTCCGGACATATCCATTTAAGAATATTAAGATCTGTATCAAGCGTAGTATACAATTGTATTGTGCATATCGGCCCAGTATCGGATAATCACGTGCTAGGGCTGGGGCTGGATAAGTGTCTGCCCCGTCCGAAACACATATCGGATGTCTGGTAACTAGTCTCTATAATCGGATATTCATGACCTGGTCATAATATCACGATTGGATGCGCATCACTTTAAGAGCACTAATACCGTATCCTGCGTGACATCATCTCCATTATGACTGGAGTGACACTTCCGTCTTGACATCACATCCAATACACTACGATTCCTGATAAACCCAGAAGAGGTGAACACAGAACCAGTTAAGATCCCCCACCACCAAAACCAAAGTTTACCGATTGTCGTAAGTATTAGCGATGTAAGTCTCAAGTTAAGACTATACACACCTACCTTGATTTCGGCCTCCCATAGACACCTAGTCATAATACCAATGGGATTCCGAAGGGTCTATCCAGAGCGAAGCTGTTTCCCGTACCATCGGTGAAACACGACCTCCTATCGCACTTGCACAAGTATCCAATACTTATATATATGAGAACTATGCCGTTGTGCCCTCACAACGCGCACAAGTGCAATACTAGCCTATTCCGCATTATCGATGTCCAGTCTCGAAATACTACGGCTAGGGATATTTAATGATTAATCCTTCGTGGACTGATACTGTCTCATATCATCTCATCCAGGAACTAATCATAGGGACCTCTCTTCACTTATATATCTATGGTGAATCTAATCACAAATGACGAGAGTGCAATTTCCTTGTTACATAGTTAATTTGCTACAGCAACACAATGTTCTGTGCAAATAGTGACGCTATGGGTCATATTATCCAACAATCTCCCACTTGGCACGTAGCGAGTCACTCAAGTGTCCTACACTCGAACTATGTAAGGTTCGCTCAAATTGCTGAGGAAAGATTTTCGTCAGCGGATTTGTTTGATTATCGTTTGACGCGATTTATACGATCATCACATCACCACGATGTATGATCCGAACGAATCAGATGATATAGAAGTATATATCTGGATCGTCGATGAGACCTTTAATTCCTTAGCGTGTGCTGACGCCTAGCTCAGCTGCTAACAGAACTATATCTAATCTAATTAGATTTATATTTGATCCAAATGGCTTCTATTGCTGCCTCAGCTGCAGCAATAATCCGCATTTGTTGTTTATTCGGCAACAGTTATCTTGCTTGGAAGATTTCCAGCTCACTGTCCCGTCCTTCAAACTTTATAGTACCGTAGTATTTAATCGTTTGGAAACTTGCTTCAGTGATCCCAGTCACTTCAAGTTCTCCTTCTCCATAGTAAAGATAGCATCTTTAGTTCTCAGAGATACTAACAGATGTTCTTAATCTTTAATCCAGTGACTGTCACTTGGATTGTCCTGATTGTGACTCCATATGCTCGAAGCGTATGAGACACCAATACAAGTACATTTTAAATGTACAATTTCCAGAGAGTGTTAACAACTCCAAATCTATCCCAGTAGATCTTTATTCCTTGAATAAAGGTTGTTACTCCCCAGAATTCTACGGAGAATTTCTATTGAAAGCCAAGCTTTCAACAATAGCTTTATGGGAATTTCACTGTCAG
>SKCR01014954.1:0-10415 GCA_019454045.1 Zanthoxylum bungeanum | reverse complement strand
TTGGAGTAGAAGTTTCACCTGATTAGTCACTAACTTCTTTATTCTCTTTTCGCTTGTCTTTTTGCTTTTGTGTGCATTAGTTTTAACTAACTTTTTAATTTTGTAAAACGTTTGTGGGTATCGTTGCTGTAAACCCTCACGAGACTACAACTCGTCCACTAGGGACACCTAGGGGTTTAAAGGCTTGTTGCATACGATAAATGCAACCGTGATCCCTACGAAAGTGGCTTAGTTTAATTTTAATTTTATTTGTTGTTTTGCTCGAGGACTAGCAAAATGTTAGGTTTGGGGGTGTGATGAGCGGAAAATATATCAATATTTACCGCCCCTTTTACTTAATATTTTGTTTAGTTTCTCGGGTTTGATGAACGTTTTGATATGTTTTATTTATTTTACAGATAAAATAATATCGGGACTCAATGAAATCATTTAGGACGAAATGTGGATCAAATAAGGGCAATTATTGGACTTGATATATTAATTTTGGAGATTGGAAACTTGAAAGGGCGTTTTTGACGAAGTACAGTTTTGGAAATTCCAGTTTTGCGCATCTGTCGTAATTTGGGCATAACTTTTTATTCAGATATCGGATTGAGCGGATTCAAGTGCCAGATTACAGAAGATGCAAAGATCTACAACTGTGAAAGAGAACATAGTTTCAAATTCCTATGATTTCATGACTGAAATTGATGAACCATCCAGAAGTGTGTGGAGTGTAATTATTAAAAGTCATTATCAATCATTTTCAAAGCAAAATATTAATTAATAAATAATTAATAAAAATTATTAAATCACCACCAAAAAGATAAGAAATAGTGGAGCAATTATGGATTTGGTGGAGTAATTAGTAGAGAGAAATTAATAATGTAATTGGTGGAGAAATTGATTGATGATGATTGATGGTGGCAAAATTTTGCCTATAAATACCAAGCCATTTCATTTGTAAAATTCATACTTTCTTCTAAGGAATTCCTTATGAATAAATAAGAAGATTGTATCTAGTTGTTTATTTTTAGTTTTCAGTAATTAATTTTCAGTTTCGCACTTTCTTTTCTTTACTTTTCAGTTTTTACTTTCCGCAATTTACTTTTACGCACAGTACTTTTCTTTCTTTAATTTTTCAGTTTTTACTTTTCAGTAATGAGGAGGTAATTCCCAAGCTAGGGTGAAAGGTAATTCTTTTACTGTTACTATTTAGATTAATCTCCCTTAAAAATAATATATTCACTATTTAAAATACTGATTAATAAAGGATACCGCTATATTGGTCGGTTGGCAGTTCAATTTAATCTGGTTTAAACCTGACTAATCAATGATACCGCCAGATTGGTCGGTTGGTAAATTTATTTTGGTACCGCCTTTATGGCTGGATTATGGACAAATATTACCGCCTATATGGCTGGTTGGACTTAATTGACTTAATCAGGATACCGCCAGATTGGTCGGTTGGTAAAATAATATCACAAGTTTATATATTATTTTATGGGAGATATCTAAATTAGTAGTAGTAAAAGTAATTCCTTTTACCTTAGCATTTATTTTATTGTAATTTACTTTTCAGCTTTTACTTTACCGCAATTACTTTCAAGCATTTCATTTTATGTCTTTTACTTTTAGTTTTTATTAGCCCTAGTTATGTGTGGTAACTAAATTAGTATCTAGGGTTGTGATGAATTTCAATATCACCGGTTTATAAGGGGTTAGATTATAGGTTGGGTAATTTAAAGATTTATTTATTGAGTCTTAATCTTAATGCTTTTTATTAACTGGCCATTAATAAAATTGATTAGGTAAACTAAAATGAACTAGACATAGGGATTTTAAGTTTAAAACCTTAGACTCAATAGCCCACGATCTCCCTTGAGGATAGATAAACCTTTAATAGATTTCCTTACAGGATAGACATATACCTGTCGGGCGGGGGGGGTAGCCATAATTGGAACTTAAACTTAATGAATCCAGATAATTGGGTTGACATAGACATATGGTTCAATTGGGTTAAACTGGGTATTTGTATCTGACCATCGACAGAGGCTTACACATAATTTAGTGTTCCAGGTTAATAAATCAATATATTACCCAACTTTAAGATAACCACTTCATCTTTAAAATGATATTGGAAGAAATCACATCCCTAGATAGTTTTTAATATTGAATTTTCTTAAAACCTATTTCAACAATTTTATTTACTTGCTTTTAAATTTAGAATCGTCACCATTTCAAATCAATCAATCAACTTATTAGATATTAGTAATCATTTGACCTCATAAAATTAATAGTTTAGGTATTAAGTCCTCGTGGGATCGATATTTTTATACTACTTGAACGATACGTGCGCTTGCGTTATACGTGTGTGTTTACGCCGGTAAGTAGACACTACCTTTTAATTCACGGAAGTCGCGGGAAACGGACGTCGGAAGGGGAAATTCAGAACGAGCATGTCATCAGATTCATTTCACAAGTTCACTGTTTTTCGTTCGTGCTGCGTTCGTTACCACGTTCGAATGTCAAGCAGATTATGGGCGTTCGTGTAGCGTTTGAATCGGCGTTCGAACGGCGTCGGTATTTCTAGTTTTGCTGCTAGCCTCACACCCAAGCCCAATTAGCCCACCAAAGCCCATAAAACACATCCCAATTAATAAAACACATATTTAACACATGGGGAATTAAATAAAATATTAATTAAATCATATATAAAATTAAATAAAACATTAAAATCAATCAACCAATTATATTCCCAATCAAGAATATTTCTCTTCCTAATTAAAAATATTGTATTCCTAACTTAACAAATATTATGCCTAAACAACACAAACTAAATATATTGACTTCCTAAATTGAACTAATTTTGCCCACCCTCAACCTTAGGATTTCCTTGTTTGACACCAAATCAAATCCCCCTTAAATGCCAAATCCCTTTCCATGTCAAGCAAGGAGTAGCCCTACTTCCTTTGCCTATAAAAAAACCAACCTCTCCCAACCCTTGGATGCTCTCACTCACACGCATACAGCAAGAAAAAAAAGCCTATTGATTCACGCATATAACAAGCAAATATTTCTCTTCTCCTTCTACACTCTTAGCCGAAAATCACAGCCCCATAAACCCCTCCATTGCCGAGAACATTACAACCTGAAACACCACCGAAACAACCCTTATACAGCAGCCCCATATCATCGAAATACCTAAAAAAAACAGCCCTTAAGTCACCTAAACCTGTGACGAACAAAAACTGCACTTTTAATCCCTAAAACAATAACTAAAAAACTGCACTTAAAGCCTTTAGAAACACCCCAAAACAGTCTTCAAATAGTAGCCTATAACACCAAAAACGGTGACCAAAATACAGTAGAAATACAGTGGCAAAACAGCAGCGAATCGGAGTCGAAACAGCAGCGAATCAGAGTCAAAACAGTAGCTTGAGCAGTGGAACAACGAGGAAAGGCGTGAACCTGTGAACCAGAGGAGTTGCGCAGCATTCCCCCCTTTTGCGACGACCGTGCACCGTACTTCCGAGAGTCGACATAAAAGGTTAGACCTGAGGGTACTTTTCCTATTATTTCCATCTATCTTTTTAATTGTTTTATTCATCTTTGCCACATGAGAGTCGTTTATTAGTGCATGATTGTGGCCCTTGAATGAATGAAAAATGTGTCGCCTCTCGTGGTGTATAGGAAGGAAACCCGGACATAAATTTCATAGCCGATTCCGAATGGACGGTAGTATGATCTGTACTCGGGATACAACTCTGTAGGGGTTTTAAGGGGGAATATCGGTAACGCAGCGGAATAGTGGAAAATCAAAATTTTAAGATTTCAAAATTTTTCTTGGATCAATCAAATAAACTTATTTATTTAATTATCCAATTATCAAATTCTGAAAAATTACCCAAGAGATCAAATTTCTTGGTAATTACCGAATTACCCCAAAACTTTGTAAATTTATCATTTTAGTCCAAAAGTTGTCAAATACAATTTTGGATGATTCTAAATCATTTCTAAAATGTTTTTCAACACATCTAATGCATCAAAATCAGATTTCACACAAATTCCCAATTTTTGAGCTAATTGTCGAGAGCACCCAAATTTTTTAATTAATTACAATTTGGTCCCTTTAGTTCAAAACATGCCGAGATCAAATCCAATCAACCTAAGATTTTACATGCATTATATTCATACCATAATACATCACATATATGAAAATCCCCAAATTTGGAGCGGGTTAAGAACCCTAATTTTACAATTTCATCAAATTGACCAATTTCACCAAATTTACAAAATCCAATACTTTAATCCATTCAATACTTCACCAATCAAGCCTCACCACTTTGAAATAACTCTAGAACAATTCTAGGTCACCAAGGAGTGGTTACTAACTCTAGAATATCAACTTTTATTTTCAAAAATCAAAAGAGCGCTTATGAAACCATTTCAAGCTCACTTTGAAACAAAACATGCATACATCTTTCTTCCAAGTTCATAACCAATTAAAACATAAACTATAAGTGAAGAGACAACATCAAAGCAACACAAGATGAAGCTAAGGATGTTAGAAACATTTTCTATGTTGAAAGCTTTAAAGAAAAAACTTACAAAAGCATGATTTTTCCAAGCTTTCTTCTTTAGCTTCCAAGCCTTTTTCTCTCATCTCTATTATGTTTTTTTGGTAACTTATGAACTCCTTAAACCCTAAAAGATGAAACAAAACAATATATACTCCACAAAATAAGCCTTGGCTGAATCGGAAGCAATATAATATCTAGATATTTATTTTTGTTTCATTAAAGTTTACAACTTGTCAACTTGCAACTTTAATCATCAAACAATTAATGAATAAAGTAAGTCAACAATTGCAACTCAAAAACTATAACCATTATATTTAATTAAGGTCATGGCCGAATTTGGTGATAAAAAAAGGAAATTGATATTTCAATTTTAATAATTTTAAACAAATATCAAAGAAGTCAAATCCAATTTGACTACCATTTCCTTTACTGTAAAGTCAAACATTTACACTTATAATCATTTACTAACTTTATCATTTAGTGGGATATTTATATTTTAATTATATTAATCATTTAACAATTATATAATTAAATAATTAATTAAATACAAATATCTCAAATATATGTATTATATTTACTTTAAATATCTCAAATACATATATTAATGATATATATCAAAAACCTTTATTTGACAATTTACTAATGTGTATTTAATAATATCATATATTAAATACAAATACACATCAATTAAGAAATGACGGTTCATCCCGTTCGCATGTATTTTTCGTTTAACGTTTAAACGATTTATAAATAATCACCATTATTCATAAAAGTTGCCCTAGTGCTCTACAAGTATATTTCATTAGTGAGACTCTCTAGATTCAGGTGTATCCGTCACAAAATCCAATTTCGTGTCCATAATTTACCCACCCGTAAATTATGACGACCACGGATAAACTAGATGAATCATACAGGTCGAGGTCATTGCATACTTATAATCCCTCCGTCACAGGTATCCGGATAATACCAGAGATATAGATGTAAACGTCAAATCTCTATAGGTATTATCCCGTCGATGTATCTATTAGCAATCTCTAAATAAAATTTGGAACTTACTTCCGAAGTATACTGTGGCCACAGATTTAACAGACTGCTAATCATATATGGATTACCTATGCTCTGTACACAGAACTGACGGATCCTATCTTGATACACACAGGATATCCTGAGGATCGGTCCACACCCAACGAACAGGCAGAGGTCTGATCTAAATAGATCGGTGACGTGACTGCCATCTAAGTGTGGAGGATGTCTCATACATCCACAGTGGTATCTCAAGTCGAATGACCACTATGCTACTCAAACCGAGAAGATTCTTATTGACGTTGGTGTACCATCCATTAAGAATCTTCGGTGAGTCGTTCAGTGTTTATCCACTATAAACACCTACACATCTATACGAGTCTCCCTAGACTCATGGTTCATGGGATAAACCATCGGACCAAGTCTCGATATACGACATGTACTGGTCTCAACAGATTTGACTAACCGACCCGTGTTAGTGAATCTTGACCAGGAACTATATTTGATAATATACATTTAGCAGTGACACTTCCCAATGTCAATTACAAACTAGCTTTGTAACTGTGTACTGCATTATATATTATCGGGCCTTTGTCTAATATATACATATCACTAAACACATTTAGTTTCAATCTAATCGTAATCAGATCGAATACGTATATAAAAAAAGAGGTGCAACCATAAAATAGTAATATTATGGAAAAATTGATGTTCGTATTCATGAATCAGACATAAATACGGTCCGGATTGGCGCTCTGAGCACCAACCCCAACAATTTCTCCCACTTGCTCTAGTGCCAGTCCACGGTATCATATACACATCTCAATGTGTATCGTATACTAATGACTCTCAAAAGCTCACCTCGCACTCAAGAGGTAGGCAACAAGAAGTAGGTCCGCTATTACATATTGAGTTTGTCAAACAAACTCAATCGTTTCCCATAGCTAGCATCATTCATATTTTGTACAATCTAAATTATACATCAATATGATTCTGATGCTACATCAGTATTGTGCTACAGCTACTGAGTTGTCAAGTATTTAGGGATCAAATCCAAAATACTATGAGGACAACCGCAAGCACATCACCAATACAAAACTTCTAATTTATAAGGTCACTATGCAACTTCATAAGTCAATACTTCATAAGTTGCATCTAATTCCACTAAATAGTAGAATCCTTCGTGACACTTCCACTGTATCTTTTGTGACTCTTTTTGACGTAGACTGTCTAACGTCATAATTAGTCTCAAAACTAATATAACCCTAATGGTTGCAGATTGTTCTCCAAGAATTAGAAATTCGTTCTTAATATCTCAAAGATCACAAGGAACGTGTTTCAAGATCCATCATATGGTCTATAGGGTATCAAAATAACTCGTAACAATTACGATTAAATCGATATCTACAATCACACATTATAAAGTATTTATTATGTCATCATCAAATGATACATAAGATTGATTAGACATTCTAATCAATATCTCTTTCAAAAAAGGAATCATCATTTACGAAAGATGAATACTTTATATAAGACACACAATAACTGTCCAATAGTTATACTAACTGTCATACAGATAGCCTAGTTATGTCCTTTATTAGATCATATCTAATGCACGAATAATAGGAGTATCTCACAAGTCTCTTAGTTTTATATCTTATATAAAACTTTATATCAAATATAACAGAGACTACTCCCACTGCTTTCATGGAGTAAAGAAGACTTAGGTAAATCTTTTACCTGACAAACATCTCATTATTACTATAATAATGATAATGTTCTTAGGATATATAACACTAAAAAGTAATTTGTACGCTCCCACTAACCCTTCAATCATATATGTATTCTCTATACTTTGACAAGATCAGACAATCTGATGATATCAAAAACATAGAACACAGATTTCCGGAAGACTTATCCGAGTCTACAATAGGCTCTATAAGCTAGCACACTAAACTGCAATCTCAGCAGAACACAAACTCTAGGGCCATTCCAGAACGAACTCTTCAAATGAAGAAATCACAACTGATCTCTTATATGAATAAGTCATTCAAAAAATGCCACTTTGCATTCTTTAGCTAAAATTTACAATTTAATATCAACATTAACCAATATTTTTTTAATTGTTCAATTAACGTGACTAGAGACAAGTTTTCTCAGAATCTACAATAGATTGATGAGTATAACCTTTCTCACTGTCATACTATTAAGGTCAAACCTTTAATAAGCTCACACTTCTTTGTTGCGCAAACAATTAGCACAAATCATGAACGAATTCATAATTAAAGCTTAAACAAGTTCAAAACGTGATCGTAGTAAGCTACGAACAATCTTAGATCTATGGTTCAATGATGAACTTCCAGAATCGATATCAAATATCGCTTCCATTATAAGTTATAGGATAATTTTCTTTGATAAGAAAACAACAGAACCATTAAGTATCAAATACTCGTAAATGATTCTGATATCCTATTAGACTATATATAAGATGTATAAGGGTTGTTTCATCTTATTAATTACGTAGTTCCATTTATAATTTATCATTCTCACATTTGACTTCAATTAGTCAAGTCTTTTCTACAATGTTAACATCTGATGTTACACACCAAGTGATAAAACGATTTTATTACTTAGGATCGTAGGAAAGATATTCTATCAAATAGAATACAATATTCTATTAAACAGAATAAACGATAAACTTTTACTTATACCTCCAAGGCGTAAGTAATTTCCATTATATAACTATTATATAAAAGAAATATTCAAATCTCAAACTTTTCATGATTCAAATTTTCTACCTATACATATCATATATGTAACTGTAGAAATTAATGGAACCTAATTAAAAGATAAACTAGTGTTACTGGAGCATATCCCCAAGAGTATTGAAACTAATTTGGTAACATTCAATATCAAACGAATCAAATCATATAAGATTCGACTGCTGCCACTACTCAATTCCATCAAGATGGAATCGTGGAAGAATATATTGAATAAGAATCATATTTACTGAATAACTTTAGAACTAATTGCTTTAAATTCATATTTTTGATCGTATCAAAAATCTTTGAACAGTTCAAAGACATGTAATGAATTTTAATGATAGAGTTCTCATAAAACTTCAGATTGAATATATTTGAACAAGTCAAAAATGTTCAATCTACGTTTCATCAGAACAGATTGAAAGTTCTTGATCATTTCAAGACGTTCAATATGTGTTCTTTCAGAAACACGTAACTAAGTTATGACAATTCATAAACTAAGTTACGAAGTAAAGAAAACTACCTTAAGCAATTACAATTTATTAAACTACATACATCCAATGTATTAGTTAAATAAATCTGGTGGTCCAATGACAATCATTGGTTAAACGAGATTTTAATCACCTTCCTGAATACAATATTCATTAAATAGATAAGTATGTGTGGTGTGATCTCGTATCAAACCATCCTTTACCATACGGAATAAGCATCTAATGCTTAAGTGATTAAACTAAGAAAGCACCGTTCTAAATTATTTACTTTACCGAATAATTTTTCTTAATGTTTATCTCTACGTCAATGATATTACTAGTTATTTTAAATATATAACAGTTGTTTATAAAGAACAAGTAACTATCCAATAGTCGTGAGTTCCGATATCATCTATCAAAACAATCGTTAACTAATATTTTTAAATAACTAGATGGGAGATCTGGTATCTAATACCTATAGTTGTAGTATTGTGAAAATCGATATTTTCTATACACAACTATACGCATCTCCTTTATTTAGCTTTACTATTTGCATTCAACTATTCACAACAATTGTAAATAATTGATTAGCAAATTGTGTCAGACACATTGCCTCTAAAGGTCATTAAAGCTAAGAAACGTCATTACTAGATAAACAAATACCTAAGGGGGCTTTCTTAATGCCAGTCAAGAATCTCGAGACATGAACTAATTCAAGTTAATTCTTACTGCATAAGAAACTGTTCTCTCTAAAGTATTATATCCTAAAAGGGATATCTATCTAGATTATCTATCATGACTTAGAAACTAAGTCATTAACCATCTCGATTTTTGAAGAAAATCGGAACAACAGTTCCCGATGGTTTAGACCAATCTAATAATATCCTAGTCTAATAGTATCTAGAACCTATTCTAGAATAACTGCAACATAGAGTCAAGTCAGATAACATATCAAAATATGTGTGCAGTAAACTAAAAGTTTAATTCTATCTAATATAGATTAAGGAAAACAAACATGCGGCAATTTCCATAATAATACACACTGCCTAAGTTAAGGAATTTTTAAACTTAGCAGTGCCTCCCACTATTTTACGTAATTCCGTAATCCCCAATGGAAAAATGGGAATTCAAAAATTAAATCGAATTCCATAATGGGAAGTGGACCCCATGAATATATTTCGACTCACAGCAGAGGCACGGTCTCGCCTACGTATATTCACAGGTAGACAACTCATTGTCAATCACTCACTAGTGACTCTTGGGTTTTCGTTCCTGGTCGTTTCTCGTTGTCACTGCTAAGGTAGGCCCACAAGGAGACGTACCAAGGTTAAACTCATCAATGATAAACTCAAGTTACTTGCGTAACCCTCACAGCTAGGGCACGTTCAGGATTCCGCTTTCGCTTGAATTTATCTAGTATCTTATATACATCCGGAATAAATAAATCTCTATCGGCTACACCCTCACAGCAGAGTAGATGAGTGGTATTTATATCACTATTTCCCATCTTTAATCTAATATTTTGTATAGTTTCTTGAGTTTTGTGAATGTTTTGATGTGTTTTGTGTTATTTTGTAGATAAATAAAGTTTCACCAAT
>SKCR01014953.1:0-10320 GCA_019454045.1 Zanthoxylum bungeanum | reverse complement strand
TTCTCAGATTCTGACAGGTGGACCCGGCGTACGTTAGCACTGTTCGGTGCACGTTAGGCGTCGCGACGCTGAAGGTCCTGGCGTCAGATGCGGGAAATTACCAAAATGCCCTTTTCATCCAATTTTCACTGTTTTGCCCAAATCACCTCCAGAATGTCCTGAAGCTTTATTTATCTACAAAATAAACAAAACACATCAAAATATTCACAAAACTCAAGAACTATATACAAAATTTTAGGTTAAATGAGTGAGAAATTGTGATAGATTTACCACTCATCACACCCCCAAACCTAACATTTTGCTAGTCCTCGAGCAAAACATAAATTAACATAAATAAATTAACTAAGCCACTTTCGTAGGGATCACGGTTGCATTTAGCGTATGCAACAAGCCTTTAAAGCCTATGTGTCCCTAGTGGACGAGTTGTAGTCTCGTGAGGGTTTACATCAATGATACCCACAAACATTTTACAAAAGTAAAAAGGTAGTAAAACTAATGCACACAAAAGAAAAAAGACAAGCGAAAAGAGAATAAAGATGTTAGTGACTAATCAGGTGAAACTTCTACTCCAAGTTACTAGTTGTTTTGTTTTATTCTAAATTACTGAATAAGTAAATTCTCCGATTATTTTTACCATTCTTCATATACATAGCCAACAAAATATTAAACAACTTATTTTTGCCCACAACAGTCATAAGTGCAGTTGATAAGAGAGTAATATTTTTGTCCTAAAGTTCTATCAGATTTCACACCTTTTTGTAGCAATGGAATAATTTTTGTCATTTTTGTCATTTTTTCTTTGATTTTTCTCTATTTTTTATTTATATACAATACCTTCCGTCTATGTAGCGAGTGTTGGGTCGGTGACTCCCAAACCAGTTGTCTTTAAGGCACTAGATGTTAAGACACACCTACGGACTTAATTACTCAGACTTCAGATATATATATTTTTCCAGCATCTTCGATCCATGTAACGAGCTTTGGGCCAGTGACTCCCAAACCAGTTGGCTTTAGGGCACAGGTGTTAAAACACCCTTACAGACTTAATAACTCGGATCTCAGACGTTTTTTTTTTTTTTTTTTTACTCCATTGCTTTTTGAGATGTTTCCTCCAATTAAACTAGAGCACTGAATATTACAAACTTTTCAATTTTAGCTCATATCCGTATGTTACTATATATGTTGATAATATCTGTCAACTGAGCATATGAAGATCCATTTTAGTCCGTCTTAAGGAGAATTCACAAATTAAATAATTCAAAATGAAATAAACAAAAATTAACTTGTTTCGAAATTGGTTTGAGATACGTCTCAGAAGTGGAAACTCCTTACTCAGCTATCTCTTACCAATTTCACCTTTTTAGTCAAAATAAAAATACATAAACACAAAATATTTTTGTAATTTTTGAAAAATTTTCAATTTTTTTATATTTTTCGGAAAATTTTGGACTAAAAATAAAAATAGCACACAAACTAAAAATAAGGTACTGATCAACTAATTCCCTCCCCCAAACCTAAATGAGACATTGTCCTCAATGTCTTAAACAGTAAAAGGAGAGTTAAGAAGGTTGTACCTGGTTAGCTGAAATCTACAGGAAATTAAAGGTTAAGATCGAGATTAATCTGACGCCTCTTACCACGATCGTCCTCGGACCAATTTATCTTTGAAAGGATAGGGTAAACTTGTGGTTCATAGGCTATGAGTTGTTCTATTAGATCCGGAGCAGTTCTGGCAGTGAAGAGGAGTTCTTTCATAGGTTTTGACACGAACCCATTTCTCCGAGCATCATCAAGAAACACACAAAGAAAATCATAAAATCCATCAACGTTGAACAGTCCAAGCGGTTTTAGTGTATGTTTAGGTTCGCCCAAGATAATACTATAAAAATTTCCTCCAATGTACCCAAGCCACCTGAAAAAGCGATAAAAGCATCAGCACGGTAAATCATTTCTACCAGTCGTTCAGACATACCTGGCACGATCAGTTCCTCTCTGTTTGATGATCCAATAGGATTTACCTCTGCCAAGGGTTTTGGGATGATTCCCAAAACATGACTACCTCATTCCTGTACAGCCATTGAAACGATCCCCATAAGTCCGAGATTGCCTCCGCCATATATTAAGTGCATATTCCTTGCAGCTAAGACTTGACCCAATTCCTGTGCTGCTTCTACGTATTGTGGCTTAACTCCAACACTACTACCGCAAAACACACATATGTTTTCAACTCGTCTTCTTGAAGTGGCCTCCATGTTTTATGTATTTCTTTCTTAACTCTGGATGCCTTCAAAAGTGCAATGACGGGCTTAATTTATAGTACCTGAAAAAGGGTGAGTAATAATAGCACTAGTATCTTCCAGAGGACGTTTGTTTGCTAAACAACAAAATGAATCGTGAAAGGTCAAAAAGTCTGGATCATGTCTACGAAAATAAAGATAATTACAACTGAAAAGCTAATCGAAGCAATAATTAAGGCAACAGAATTGTGTACGCAATACGCCACTCGTTTAGTATAAATTCATTAGGAT
Organism: Zanthoxylum bungeanum; assembly: GCA_019454045.1. Lineage (NCBI taxonomy): Eukaryota > Viridiplantae > Streptophyta > Magnoliopsida > Sapindales > Rutaceae > Zanthoxylum > Zanthoxylum bungeanum. The sequence goes on along the minus strand of SKCR01014953.1, from coordinate 7,792 downwards.
GCGTCTCAAGATTTTATTCCTTACCCAGCCATCGCTAATGAATTGTTTCTCATCTTTGATTGCCAAACACAATTCATTCTGTCTTAAAATGCTTCGTTTGTGCTTTACCTACAAAAATAACACACAAAATTAAAAACTCTACAACATTATACATAAAATATGAAAACAAAAATTATAACAAATTGCACGGGTTGCCTCCCTACTAGCGCTAAATTTTTCGTCTTCAGCCAAACGTGACTGAAATCCATATGTCAATGAGGTTTCAGTGTTGTTTTGGATGTCCGATTAAAGACAATCCTATGAGCATTGCTTTTGAAGGGTCTCTTCCAACGGTAAAGTGGCAAAAAGAATTTTGTCCTATTCAGTGCTCGTGCTACCTTTTTGCTCCTTGTTGCTCCAGTGGTTCCTGCAAAGAAAGAAAGAAAATCAGGAGGTCTCGTATGGTGCTTGACTTGGAATGGGATTTCCATTCTGTCAACAACAATGTTTCTCCTGAATGCTTCGGATCTTCAATAAGGTCAGACATTTGTTCCTCCATTTGCTCTGCTTCTTGTTCCACATTTTCTTCACTGATGTATTGTAAAATTTTTGTATTCAGCTCTTCATCTGTCATTTGTGAGATACATGCTTCAAAATTGTCAACCTGAGGATGCAAAGATGTTTCTGACATTAGGTTTTCATCCTCTGATACGACTGGAATGGATGGTTTAGATAGATCTTCTTCAAACATCAAGGTAAAGCATGCTCCAAGATCTTCATTTTGAGGATTGAAAGTTTGATCCTCCGTTGTTGGTACAGTTGTACAAATAGATCAACTTCATCCTCGTCAGAATCTGAATAATAAAAGTCAAATTGAGACTTTGCCGGTTCGGGCTCCTGAACTGATACCTCTGGTTATTGATACTGCTCAGCCTCCTCCTCTGGTGAAGTGTCATTGTGAAATGATTGGTACTCGAAGGCTTCATCAGTGTCATCTGAAACCGGTTCTTAAGGTATTTAGTTTTGGTTTTCTGTGAATTGTCTCATTTGATCTGTCATCCTCTGAATGAATTCTGATTGTCTCTGAATACTTTCAAATTGATTATGACATTTTTCAAGCACTGTATCCAACTTTTCTTTTCGTTTCTTGAACATATCTTCGAGCATGTTTGGCAACTGATCTTCCTCTGATGGTTCTGGTTGTTGATGAAGATCATAGGTAGATGGTGGATAAGATGGAAAATGTGGTTCTGTTAAATGTGATGGCTCGTCATACCATGAAGGATCTTGATAGCTCTGCCACCATGTATGGTAGTTGTATTCGCAATAATCTCTAGGGTGGTTACCATTACATATGTCACATCTCCTTATTGCTTTCTGTTGAGCAAATGTGGTATTGCTTGGTTCTTGCATCCAGTGATAATTGTTGGGCTGGACAACAGGCCTCAGAAAACCGGACTGTTGCTCCCAAATTGGGGTGTATCTTCTAGTAAAGCTCGTGATCTCTCGATCTCCCAATAATGTTCCATTTTTCAATCACCTAAAAACAAAAGAAAGAGATAAAAATTACAGATAAAAATAAAGAAAATTAGATACAAGTAAATTAGATAGCTTCAAAATTAATAACTCAAGAAAAATAAGTCTCCGGCAACGGCGCCAAAAACTTGACCGGAGTAAACACACACGTATAACGCAAGCGCACGTATCGTTCAAGTAGTATAAAAAAATCGATCCCACGAGGACTTAATTTCTACTGTTGTTATTAATTATTGATACTATTTATTTACAAATATCTAATTGAGGGAGAAGAGAATGATTGTTTGATTCATTTGGTTGATTGTAGATTTGCTAAATAAATAAATAAATAAAAAGACAAAAGAAAACACTAAAGAAAATAAAAAAAGACACAAAGATTTAGGGTTGTGAATCCTTCTAATATCTTTTAAAGGATGAAGTGATTATTTTATGTTTGTGTAATAAATCAGTTTACTAACCCGGAACACTAAATTATGCAAAAGCCTATGTCGATGGTCAGACGCAAATACCCAGTTTAACCCAATTGAACCATATGTCTATGTCAACCAAATTATCTGGATTCATTAAGTTTAAGTTCCAATTATAGCTACCCCCGCCAGACAGGTATATGTCTATCCTGTAAGGAAATCTATTAAAGGGTTATCTATCCTCAAGAAATATCGTGGGCTATTAAGTCTAAGGCTGAAACCTAAAATCCCTATGTCTAGTTCATTTTAGATTTACCACATCAATCTTATTGGTGATCAGACAACAAGAAGCATTAAGCTTAAGATTTAATAAGTAAACCTTTAAATTACCCAAACTATAAAATAACCTCTTATAAATCGGTGATATTAGAATTCATCACAACCCCAGATAACTAACACATAACTAGGGCTAGTAAAAACTTAAAAGTAAAAGACATAAAGTAAAAATACTGAAAAGTAAAAGACATAAAGTAAAAACTGATAAGTAAAATAAAATAAAATAAAATGCTAAGGAAAAAGGAATTACTTTTACTATTTACTATTTTAGATATCTCCCATAAAATAATATATAAACTTGTGATAATATTACCAACCGACCAATCTGGCGATATCCTTTATTAGTCAGGTTTAAACCAGATTAAAATGAATTACCAACCGACCAATCTGGCGGTATCCTTTTTAAATCAATATTTTAAATAGTGAATATATTATTTTTAAGGGAGATTAATCTAATAGTAACAGTAAAAGAATTACCTTTCACCCTAGCTGGGGAAGTTACCTCCTCATGGTGAATAGTAAAAACTGTAAAAAGTAAAAATTAAATTACTATATTAACAAAACGTAATTAAAATTATTTACAAAACAAAAAACTAAAAAAAAACTAAAAAACTAAAAAAAAACTAGAGAGAGAAACTCTCTATTTACATTAAAGAGATGAGAGAGAGTGGTGCCACAAAACTGAAATTTGAAGCTCTATTTATAGGCCCTGGTAGGCTTCAAGCGTCGCGACGCCAAGGCCTTTGGCGTCGCTACGCCAGCTTTTGTCGACGTGGCACGCTCTGGTTCGTCGGTTTGTAGATTCTGGATAAGCTGATAAGGTGACACATGGCGACGTGGTTGGGCTTCAATTATTGTGACACGTGGCGGCTTCTGATTGGTCGATGAGATTCTTATCCGCTACGTGTCAGATAAGGATTAGATACTCAATGATGGCGTAAACCCTCACGAGACTACAACTCGTCCACTAGGGACACCTAGGGGTTTAAAGGCTTGTTGCATACGCTAAATGCAACCGTGATCCCTACGAAAGTGGCTTAGTTAAATTTTATAATGTTATTTTATTTTGTGTTTTGCTCGAGGACTAGCAAAATGTTAGGTTTGGGGGTGTGATGAGTGGTAAATCTATCACTATTTCCCACTCATTTAACTTAATATTTTGTATAGTTTCTTGAGTTTTGTGAATATTTTGAAGTGTTTTGTATTATTTTGTAGATAAATAAAGTTTCAGGACACTCTGGAGGTGATTTGGGCCAAAACAGTGAAAATTGGACGAAAATGGCATTTTGGTAATTTTCTGCGTCGCGATGCCAAGACCTTCAGCGTCGCGACGCCTAACGTGCGCCGAACAGTGCTAACATGCGCCGGGTCCACGTGTCAGAATCTGAGAAAAGTTTGACTTTGCTAACGTGCGCTGTGCCTCGTGTTACCATCACAACCAATCTGCTAACATGCGCTGTGCCACGTGTCATCATCCTACAGTGCCGACAATCACCATCGCCACGTGTCACTCCACCTGTCAGCCACGTCATCATCCACATCATCAGTTGACCAAGTCAACATATGACATCACCGCAACGTCATCATCAGCCAATTAGGAAGTGCCACGTGTCGCAATTCTATGGTGCCGACAGTCACTTTGCCATATTTTGCCATGTCACCGCCACATTAGCGCCACGTCAGCATCAATTATTGGCTCTCTTATCCCTATCTGACACGTGGCGGATAAGAATCTGAGCCGACCAATCAGAAACCGTCACGTGTCATAATAATTGAGCCCCAACCACCTTGCCACGTGTCACTTTATCACCTTATCCAAAATCTGCAGTCGACGAACCAGAGCGTGCCACTGACCGGCGTAAACACACACGTATAACGCAAGCGTACGTATCGTTCAAGTAGTATAAAAAGTATCGATCCCACGAGGACTTAAAACCTTTTTGTTATCAATTTATTGGGCCAAATGATTACCAGTATCTAACAGGTTGTTTGAATGATTTGAAAAGGTGACGATTCTAAATTTAAAATGAGTAAATGAAAATTGTTTTAAGGTTGATTTTAAGAAAATTCAATATTAAAAACTATCTAGGGTTGTGATTTATTTCAATTTTATTTAAAAGATGAAGTAGTTATCTTATAGTTGGGTAATATATCAATTTATTAACCTGGAACACTAACTTATGTAAAAGCCTCTTCCGATGGTCAATTACAAATATCTAGTTTAATTCAATTGAACCATATTCCTATGTCAATCAATTATCTAGATTCATTAAGTCTAAGTTCCAATTATGGCTACCCCCGCCTAACAGGTATATTCCTATCCTGTAAGGAAATCTATTAAAAGGGTATCTATCCTTAAGGAAGATCGTGGCTATTGAGTCTAAGGTTTTAAACTTAAAATCCCTATGTCTAGTTCATTTTAAGTTTACCTAATCAATTTAATTATTGGCCAGTTAATTAAAAAGCTTAAAATTAAGACTCAATAAATAATCTTTAAATTACCCAACTATAATTTAACCCTTATAAACCAGTTTAAATGAAATTCATCACACCCTAGATAACTAATTTAGCTACGACACATAACTAGGGCTAAAAATTAAAAGACTTTAAATAAAATTGCATAAAGTAAATGTAGTAAAATAACTGCTGAAAGTGAAATAAAATAAAATTGCTAAGGTAAAAAGGAATACTTCTACTATATACTAATTAGATTTCTCCCATAATATAATATAACTTTGCAAAACATTTTCATCCAGCCATATAGGCGGTATTTTGATTAGTTTAAAAACAACCAGCCATAAAGGCGGAATCATTTTAAAAGTAACCAGCCATAAAGGCGGAACATCAAAATAAACCAGCCATAAAGGCGGATCTTAAATTATACCAGCCATAAAGGCGGAACAGAAAATAAACCAGCCATAAAGGCGGAATATAAATTTAATTAATCACCGACCAATCTGGCGGTATCCTGATTAAGTCCAATTTAGAATTTGAATATATTATAAATATGGGAGAATAATCTAAAAAGTAATAGTAAAAGAATTACCTTTTACCTTAACAGAAGGAAGTTACCTCCTCATAATGAGTAGTAAAAACTGTAAAATAAAGAAAGTAAATTATTATTATTACAAAAAGTAATTAAAAATTACAAAACTTAAAAAAGAAACTTAGAGAGAGAGAAACTCCCTAATTACATAGGATTTGGGAGAGAAAATGGTAACAACAAACTGAAATTTCGCGCTCTATTTATAGGCGTCTATAGGGGGTCAGCGTCGCGCGCCAAATTGCACTAGCGTCGCGACGCTGGGTACAGTACGACACGTGTCACGCGCTGGTTGTCGGCTCAGAATCTTATCCGATGACGTGGCAGTTCATGACGTCATTGCTTACGTCATGCTGACGTGTCAACTGTTCATGACGTCATTGCTTGCGTCATGCTGATGATGTGGAAGGCGACGTGGCGACACGTGGGGCGGCGGCCGTCGGACGAATGAGAGCTTGACACGTGGCGCGCTGTGATTGGCTGATGATGACGTGGCACGTTGACTCGGTTGACTTGCTGACGTGGCTGCTGATGTGGACGATGATGTGGCGACACGTGGCATGACACGTGAGGCGGTGGCCGTCCAAGCAATGAGATCTTGACACGTGGCACGGCGCACGTTAGCATCTCCGTTGTGATGGTGACACGTGGCAGGCGCATGTTAGCAAAGTCAAACTTTTCAACTTGTTGACCCGTTGACCACGGCGCATTTTAGCATCTCTGGTGCACGCTGGGCGTCGCGACGCCAAGGCATTTCGCGGCGCGACGCGCTGAAGACTGAAATATTCCAGTTGGTGCATTTTTGTCCAGATTTGCCCCAAATTGCCTCCAGTGCTGTCCAAACTTTATTTATCTGCAAAATAACAACAAAACACATCAAAACGTTCATAAATCTCGAGAAACAATACAAAACATTAGGTCAAATGAGTGAGAAATAGTGGTATAAATCCACTCATCACACCCCCAAACCTAACATTTTGCTAGTCCTCGAGCAAAACAGAAAATAAAATAACATAAAAATAAACTTTAACTAAGCCACTTTCGTAGGGATCACGGTTGCATTTAGCGTATGCAACAAGCCTTTTAAACCCCTAGGTGTCCCTAGTGGACGAGTGTAGTCTCGTGAGGGCTTACAGCAATGATACCCACAAACATTTACAAAAGTAAAAAGTAGTTAAAACTAATGCACACAAAAGCAAAAAGACAAGCGAAAAGAGAATAAAGAAAGTTAGTGACTAATCAGGTGAAAATTCTACTCCAAGTTACTAGTTGTTTTGTTTCTTTCTAAATTACCGAATAAGTAAATTCTCCGATTATTTTTACCATTCTTCATATACACAGCTAACAAAAATATTAATCAACTCATTTTTGCCCACAACAATCATAAGTGCAGTTGATAAGAGAGTAATTTTTTGTCCTAAAGTTCTATCAGATTTCACACCTTGTTTGTAGCAATGGAATAATTTTCTGATTTTTCTGATTTTTTCTTTGATTTTTTCTCTATTTTTTATTTATATACAATACCTTCCTCTATGTAGCGAGCTTTGGGTCGGCGGCTTCCAAACCAGTTGGCTTTAGGGCACAAGGTGTTAAAACACCCCTACGAACTTAATTACTCAGACTTCAGATATATATATTTTTTGCAGCATCTTCGATCCATGTACGAGCTTTGGGCCAGTGACTCCCAAACCAGTTGGTTTTAGGGCACTAGTGTTAAAACACCCTTACAGACTTAATAACTCGGATCTCGGACGGTTTTTTTTTTTTTTTTTTTTTTTTTTTTTACTCCATCACTATTTAGAGATGCTTCCTCCAATTAAACTATAGCACGGAATATTACAAACTTTTCAATTTAGCTCATGACTGTATGTTCCATGTAAGTTCATAATACCTGTCAACTGAACATATGAGATTCATTTTAGTCAGATTTATGGAGAATTCACAATTAAATAATTCAAAAGGAAATAAACAAAAATTAAATTTGTTTGAAATAAATGGTTTGAGATACGTATCAGGATGAAAACTCCTTACTCAGCTACCTCTCACCAATTTCACCTTTTAGTCAAAATAAAATAAAAATGCAAAATATTTTTGTAATTTTTTGAAAATTTTTCAATTTTTTTTGTATTTTTCGAAAAATTTTGGACTAAAAATAAAAACAATATACAAACTAAAACAGGTACTAATCACTAAATCCCTCCCCCAACCTAAATGAGACATTGTCCCCAATGTCTTAAACAGTAAAAGGAGAGATAGAAGGTTGTACCTGGTTAGCTGAAATCTACAGGAAATTAAAGGTTAAGATCACAGATTAATTCGACGCCTCTTACCACGATCGTCCTCAGACCAATTTATCTTTGATAGGATAGGGTCACTTGTGGTTCATAGGCTATGAGTTGGTCTATTAGATCTGGAGCAAGTCTGGAGTGAAGAGGAGTTCTTTCATCGGTTTTGACACGAACCCATTTCTCCGAGCATCATCAAGAACACA
>SKCR01014952.1:0-10398 GCA_019454045.1 Zanthoxylum bungeanum | reverse complement strand
GTGATCTATATCAGGCGTAGTATACGTAGTATTGCGTATTTCGATCCAGTAGCAGATGTCACGTGCTAGGCCTGGGGCTGGAATTGTGTCTGCCCCGTACGAAGCACATATCAGATCTCTGGTAACTAGTCTCTATAATCGGATATCATGAGCTAGTCACATTATCCGATGACTGCAGTACATAAGAGAACCAGTTCGTATCCTACGTGACCATCATCTCCACTATGACTAGAGTGATACTTTCATCTTGACATCCACCCAACACACTACAATTCTCAATATACCCAGCTGAGACATACACAGAACCTGTTAAAGCCCTGGACGACCTAAAACCAAAATATATTGATTGTCGCAAGTATTAGCGGTGCAAGTCTCAGGTTAAGACCAAATACACCTACCCTGATTTCGGACTTCCATAGACACATAGTCATACTACCAATGGAATTCCAAGGGGTCTATCCAGAGCGAAACTATTTTTCATACCATCGGTAAAACATAACCTCCTACTACAATTGCATGAGTATCGTATACCCAAATATATGAGAACTATGCCGTTATGCCCTCACAACGCGCACAAGTGTAATACTAGTCTTTTATGCATTATCGATGTCCGATCTCGATAATACTCTGACTAGGGATATTTAATGATTAAACCTTCGCAGATTGATACTGTCTCATATCATCTCAATCTAGGTACTAATTATAAGGACCTCCTATCATTTATACATCTTGGTGATCTAATCACTAATGATAAGAGAGCAATTTCCTTTGTCACATAGTTAATTTGTACAACAACACCATGATCTGTACAAATAGTGACGCTATAGGTCATAACTGTCCAACAATCTCCCATTTGGCCTATAGCCAGTCACTTGAGTGTCCTACACCTGAACTATGTACGATTCGCTCAAATTACTGAGAAAAGACTTTCGTCAGCAGATTTGCATGATTATCATCTGATGCGATTTATACGATCATCACATCGCCACAATATATGATCCGAACGAATCAGATGAATAGTCGAAGTATGTATCTGGATCGTTGATGAGACCATTAATTCTTTAGCCTGCGTTGTAGCCTAGCTCAGCTGCTAACAGAACTATATCTTATCTAATTAGATTTATATTGACCCAAATAGCTTTTATTGCTGCCTCAGCCGCAACAATATCCCGCATTTTTTGTTTATTCGGTAACAGTATCTTGCTTGGAAGATTTCCAGCTCAATGTACCGTTATTCAAACTGTATAGTACCGTTGTTACGACTTATAGTCGTTTTGTCAGTTTGGAAACTTGCAGCAGTGATCCTAGTCACTTCAAGTTCTCCTTCTCCATAGCTTAAGACAGCATCCTTAGTTACTCTAAGATACTTAAGGATGTCCTTAACATCAATCCAGTGACTATCACTTGGATTGGCCTGTTTGTGACTCCATATGCTCAAAGCGTATGAGACACCAGGCGTGTACATTTTTAATATACAAGTTCTCAGAGAGTATCAACAACTTAAATCTATCCCAGTAGATCTTTATTCCTAGAATAAAGTTTGTTTCTCCCAAGATTCTACGGAGAGAATTTTCACGAAAGCCAAGCTTTCGCCGATTATTTTATGGGAATATCATTTCCAAGAAAATGATATTATCATTATTTTATAGGACATTCATTGTCAGTGCGCTCTCCACTAACCTTCTTATATACACAAGAATTATTTTCGTTTTGAATTAAATCATACACCATTATGATTACATCAAAACGATAATTCCAAGAATCTATTGCTTGCTTCAATCCAAACATGGATCGAATAACCTGCAAACCTTGTTTGCTAGTTTTGGTACGACAAAACCGTCAGGATGTTGAAAACATCCTCCAAAAGGTTTCCTTTAAGGAAAGTAGTTTTGGCATTTAGCTGCCACATTTCATAAATGAAACATGCATCATTAGCAAGCATTATCCAAATGGATTTACCATGGCAACATGTAAAAGGTTTCGTCATAATCGACACAATATTGATAACGATACCTTTTTGCTACAAGCCTAGCTTAGTACGTTGGTATGTTGCCTTCCATGTATGTCTTCCTTGAAGACTTATATAGTACAAATAGGCACAATGCCTTGCGGTACAACAACTAGTATCCAAACTTAGTTGGTATACATGGAATCCATTTCGGATATCATGGCACTTTGCCATGTTAGGGAGTCGATACCTTGTATCACTTCCTCATACGTAGTCAGTTCGTATTCCTTAATAAGATTGACATCTTTATGAGGTGAGATCAAAAACCCATACCCCAGGTTGTTTTCTGACTCTCTCCGACTAACGCGGTTCTTGTGTATTCGAAGATTATTGGTTTAGTTTCATCCTTGATGAAATATTTGTGTTCCTATAAGGTATCGGTGCCTGGAATAATATTACTCTGATTTTCATCGAGTTTTACTTTCCTCCCACTTACCACTGCATATAGGTATTCCTCTTAGGAAAACCGCATGGTGAGCAACAATTACATTGTTCTCTTGTGAGTTGTATAAGTACTATACTTTGGTTTCCCTAAGATAAACAACAATTTGGCACTTATCCGATTTGGGTTTTAGTTTGGTATTATCCAAACATATGCCTAGCATTCCCAAATCTTCAGGAATGAGAAAACCTAGTTTCTTCCTGTTCATATCTAATATGAAGTCTGTCAAACAGATTTTATGGAACTTTATTCTAAATAAGCCTTGCACTGTTAATGCGTATCTGTTGAAGGAAATGGTAGCTCAGAGCGACTCATGATTAACCTTATCATGTCCAATAAAATTTGGTCTATCCGTTCGGACACACCGTCAAATTGACGTGTTCCGGGAGGAGTCCTCATTGAAAGAATACTATACTCTTTCAAGTATTGAGAAACTTATTGCTTAAGTATTTTTCATCATGGTCTAACCGTGACGATTTAATACTTTAGCCGATCTGTTTGTCTATTTCGTGTCGAAACTTTAAAAGTTTCCAATTTGTGTTTTAGAAGAAACACATAACCATAATGCGATGCCACATCCGTAAAGGTCACGAAATATTCATATCCACCTCTAGCCTAGCTAGACATGGGCCCACTTGCTTCACTATAAACTAGGGCTAACAGATCGATAGCATTTGCACTTTTACCAAGTAAATAGTGTTATAGGCACTTTGCCTATAAACTAGATTCGTAGACATTATTTGAATGGAATCAAATCTGTCCTAGTATCCACTCTTCAAAAGTGTGGATATACGAGTCTTGTTTAATTGTGTCCTAGACAACAATGCCACTTACAAGTCTCTTCTAATCAGATCAGTTTGAGATATTTATTTGTCATATTATATGTTTGAGATTATTATATTCAAAATATAAATACTGTTATTCACATCTAATGTGTTTATCTCAATATCATCTTTATATAATAAAACACTTTAGTGTTCTAGAATATAAAGGTATACCCGCAACATGTTAAACCCTGATATAGAGATAATGTTTCTAGTCAAACTAGTTACATTTTAACAGTTTCCTAATTTAAGTACATACCCGAAGGGTAGTTCCTAAACTTAGGTATCTACGGTTAAAACAGCGACTCTCGTCCCGTTTTTCATTCGAAGATAAATCTCATCTGAAGTCAGTATCCTGCTTACAGCAGATTCTGCACAACAGTACATATTTATGTACCACACTAAGTATCTAAAATCCAATTTTAATACTAGTAGTGAACATGTTTATGACAAACATATTTGAAGTCAGAGCCTTGCTCGTCTTCAATTCCTTCATGTCTGCTTTGTCCAAACGGCAGTCATTTTAGGATATGTCATTTATCATCCCAGAAGACTGTAATGATTTTGCCTTTGCCCTTTTCACACTCCATAAGCCTTTGGCCAAGCCTTGGCCTTCCGGAATGTCGAAATAAGATGCGCCTTGCGCTTCTTGCCTTATTGCAAACTTTGGTTTTGACTCATTGAGTATAGCCATTAAATCTCCAAGAGTTTATTATTGCAATTTAGTACTTCTAAGATCTAAGAATAGATCTATGAAGATCCTTCAATTTCATTATCATACATTAAGGATCTAATCCTTAGTTCTGATTAAGAAATTAAGGAGTCTATATGACAAGCATAATGGATTAAGCACTAAAGTTATCATCACATGAATATTCCAAATATCATGCTCTACTATTTGCTTAACTCCGGGCTTAGGCCTAAGATGTTATTTTATCAAATAAAGTAACTTATTAGTTTCCAGGACCATCCTGAAATTTTATTCCCAATTTGAAAATTAAAGTCGTTCAAATACATTTTCACCCAGGATTATGTTTTAAACACTAATCTTTCAATTTATCTTGATTCTAATAGTCCAACTATTTAATCAACGATTTAGGTATTATTTATTATAATGATTACTATAGTCCAACTATATAATTAACAATAATTTAATTGGTTAATTCAAATATATTGATTACTATAATCCAATTATAAAATCAACTATAAATGAATAGTTTGAATACAGTCCAACTATTTTATTTAAAACAACGATTTAAATATTAGTCCAACTACATTTAATTAATTTGACGAAATATTTGTATTGAGCGCGTATGGCAAGTTATTAAACGAATATTGCAAATTTAATACTTGCCTCCCACTATTTTTCGGCGAGCCTCTAACCCTCTGTTGAGTACTCGGGAAACCGTGTTTCCTAGTGGGCTAGGATCCCGTTAAATAACACACAATCTTGACTTTGGCCAACAAATTGTATGATAATTAACTAGGTAGATCTCTAAGATCAATTGGATCCCATCCAATTCCTAGATCCAGTAGGGGACATCCAAGTCCGAAATATATATCCTATATATGCCAATATATCCAATATATTGCCTAACCTTTTTCCTCTAAATCAACTAAGCATTGGATTTGGCACAACAAACTTAGTGATCCCAGTTAAGCGGAACCCATTGACCATGGAAAGCTTCGTAATCAATGTCGATGGACAAGAAATGGTCTTGACTTTGGCCAACAAACCACAACTTGGACAAGACACCGATATGGAACAAAGCTCTCGTGATTCAAACACATCCTCGACGGAAAAAGGCCTTGACTTTGGCCAACAAACCAATGCCAGTCTTGGATCTTGAGTAAGAATCACTCAATGGAAGGAAAAACGCTTAATATTTTGTGAGGGTTTTTTCGCGTGCAAATTGGCAACCAATTTATTATCTTTGTTAAGGTCTCATCATCATACACCCTTAAACATGCATTCTAAACACATAATAAGGCGCATATAAATAAATAATAATGATATGCGGATGGATACTTAACACATTGATCCTAGATCAAATCTCTCCCTTTCCTCTCTCTCGCTAGCACATGTATTACTTCTACCTGTTACATAACACTTCTAAAGAAACCTCATTTACATTGAGGGGAATAGGTGAGAAGAGAAATACATAGAGTCAAGAGGTAATAGGCTGGACACGCAGGTCCAATTAATAAATTCTAAATTTATTACAACAATTTCCAAAATTGCCCCACCCATCTAATATCCATCTGATAACATTATTCATGCATCGCAACCATGTATTCACACAAATCCAATTAATTAATCTGATAATTAATGACCATCCAATGTTCAAACAACGATTTGATTTTGCGCGAGTCAAACACGTTTTGCGAATAAGTACTCAAAGTACGAATTCTTGAATTAAATTAAACTACAACATTAAATCCAATTTAATTTGCATTTAATACTAATCCACTATTTAATTCCAAATTAAATATTACACTTTATTAATGAACCTTTACAACTTAAATTCCAAATTTAATCGTCACGGGTCTCAATAGTTGCATTTGGACTTTATGGATATGGTTTTGGGCCCAATTGGATCCAACCAATTTAGCCTAAACCCATCTTGGTACAACCAAGCCCAATAATCTCAATAACAACTTTACAAGCCCAAATCCAATTAAGCCCATTTAATTAAACTACAAAATTCCAAATTTCATATTTAATTAAACAAAGTGTATGGCATAATTAATTACCCAATTCAATATTTCCAAAACATCAATTAGCCTGATTAATCATGCTCTTTAACATTAAAACATGTCCAACACATTTTAACAAAAATCAAACCCAATTACATAATATAAATGTCTCGGTAATTAGGCGTTTCAAAATCGATTCGGTTTCAATCAAATTAAATCCACAATCAACATTTCCCGAATGATTCCAACTCATCCAATGAATCAAAAATCAAAAATTCCAAGACAAAATAGGGCTCATCATTCTCGGCCAAGCTAAGAATTTTGGGGAAAATTATTCCAAACCTTTTTTCTTGAAATTTATCCAATCAAACTTCAATTCAACATGATTTAAGCACACTTAATCAAACAATTCAACCAAATCAAGCTCAAAATCATTTTACCCAATTTTAACCCTAAATCAAGTTTCATGCTTTTAACTCGCTATGATACCATTGTTGGAGTTTTCTACGGTCCCGAGGATCGATTAACAAGCAAGAAAAATATGCGAATACATATGGTAGTTGCGGAATACTCACAATGATCGGTTGAGGTGATGCAGCGAAGAACAAAACTTTTTAAGCCCTTTGAACCCTCCTATGTGTCACGACAAACTCCAGTTTTAGCTCCTCCAATTCGGCCAGGGATCTCCATCAAGCTCCAAGCTTTGTGTTGAAATCCCATGCTCACATGTGCGGTTCCCTATCACCTTCCCGTGACTCCGATTGTGTGCTAGCACTTGGTGATTTTTGCCGCAAAAATCACCTTGGAACTTCTCCTTATTCTCGGCAGTGAGGGAGAAAACAGAAGAGAATTTCAGCCCCTTGGGCCTGTGACAGAGATGAAGTAAGGAAGAGAGAGTGTTGTTGGTTGAGTGGTAGGTTTGTGTATCTAATACACAAATTCAATTTCCAAAATTAATTACCAATTTTCTCTTTCCAAAAGTCAAGCATTAAAGCTTGTCAACTACCACCATCAATCATGAATAGTGACATGGTGTCAATCACTCAAAGTGAAAGACATCTATCACTTGATTGACGATTGATGTGACGCTAGATGTGACTTGCGGGTCCCACTTCGATTCTAAATGCGAATGGTTCCGCAAACACTCCCGGGCTTGGGTTCGCTAATTCCAAATTAACGAATTTTCCATTGCGACGTAATTAAATGATTATGCCTAGCGAAATCACTATTCATGTCGCTAACGAATTAATTCTAAATTAACTCGTTCGCCCGAATTAAAATCTAATTTTAATTCCGCGTCGAAATCCAATTTCGTATAATATATCAAATATATTATTTTATCGATTAATTCCAAATTATTCGTTATCTCTCTTTAATTAATATTTTATCCCAGATAAAATATCTCTACAATTAATCCCAGATTAATTCTCTCTCTCGTCTAATTAATCCAAGATTAATTAAAGTACGAGTCATACGTCATCGGTGAATCTTCGGGAAGCGACCATGAGATCCCTAGATATGTTGGCAGTAAATCCGGTTGTCGGACTATCCGAACACGTAAGTACCTAGTACTACGTTTGTACCAATTTACAAAACAAGGTTGGCTTCTAGAAAAGCGCAATGCCTACCCAATTCTCCAGAAATATCCTTACAGGAATATGTGATCTATATCAGACGTAGTATACATAGTATTGCGTATTTCGATCCAGTATCGGATGTCACGTGCTAGGCCTGGGGCTGGAATTCTGTCTCACCCGTACGAAGCACATATCGGATCTCTAGTAACTAATCTCTATAATCGGATAATCATGACCTAGTCACATTATCCCGATGACTGCAGTACATAAGAGAACCAGTTCCGTATCCTATGTGACCATCATCTCCATTATGACTTGAGTGATACTTCTGTCTTGACATCACACCCAACACACTATGATTCTCAATATACCCAGCAGAGGCATACACAGAACTTGTTAAAGCCCTAAACGACCTAAAACCAAAGTATATTGATTGTCGCAAGTATTAGCGGTGCAAGTCTCAGGTTAAGACCAAATACACCTACCCTGATTTCGGACTTCCATAGACACATAGTCATACTACCAATGGAATTCCGAGGGGTCTATCCAGAGCGAAGCTATTTTCCGTACCATCGGTAAAAAACAACCTCCTACTACACTTGCATTAGTATCCTATACCCAAATATATGAGAACTATGCCGTTATGCCCTCACAACGCGCACAAGTGTAATACTAGTCTTTTACGCATTATCGATGTCCGATCTCGATAATACTCGGACTAGGGATATTTAATGATTAAACCTTCACGGATTGATATTGTCTCATATCATCTAAATCCAGGTACTAATTATAAGGACCTCCTATCATTTATACATCTTGGTGATCTAATCAAAAATGATAAGAGAGCAATTTCTTTTGTCACATAGTTAATTTGTACAACAACACCATGATCTGTACAAATAGTGATGCTATGGGTCATAACTGTCTAACAAGTAGTACACGGTAGTCCACGGTAATCCATAATAGTCCACGTGCCGTACCTGGCAAAACTGTTCTGATGTCTCCATACCCGGAGTGCTGTAACTGGAAAAACTGTTCTGATGTCTCCATACCCGGAGTGCCGTACCTGGAAAAACTGATATGATGTGGGCCTCGCCCCCAGATTGCTATACTCGGTAAGACTGCTACTGATGCTAATGTGGGCCTCGCCCCCAGATTGCCATACCCGGCAAGACTGATACTGATAATGATGTGGGCCTCGCCCTCAGAATGCCATACCCGGAAAGACTGATACTGATGACGTGATGATTCTTTTCAATATATTGTACTGTCTCTCATGAGATAATCTTAATAGCTAGACATGTTTTCGTCCCCAACGAATGTTTCGCGTCAAAACATTAGAACCTTCAAAGTACTCTATATACTCAATTCCGATCGTCTGAGTAGGTGATCTGAACTAGACTCATAGTGTGTGTGTGCCAAGGCTCTTTCGTTGCTTAATCCTTAAGTAAGCCAACTTGATGATTTCGTTTCAGGGAGTCGGACCAGTGGGTCTAACCAATCTAGATGTTTTGATCATTTTCTGTGATTACTTCGGCATACTCAACATAATATGGTCTTCTTTTTCTTTCGTCCCTTCCTTTTCATTCTTTTCTTTATTTTTTTCTCTTTTTTTTTTCTTTTTTTTTTTACACACATACCCTTTAAGGTAGCATTTCTCCTCATGGTGGTCCTAATACTCGCCCATGGGTAGTTTCACGCTTATAGGTTATAGGCGGTCTATTTTTCTTTTCTTTTATTTTCAGAGACTTTTTCTTCTTTATTTCCAACCATATCATATATCGCAGCATTAGTAAACCAAGGTGGACATCCAGGCGAACGGTCATTCACTGATCCGCCATCTCTTCAACTAGTCATCTTGCCGACTACTCAGGCTTCCACCACTAAGATCTCGTGATCAAGTGCTCGCAAGTCTAGCTGAGATCAACTATTCAGAATACCGGATGAGAGCACATCTCGAACTTATCGTTTCTAAGGTTTCTCCCAACAGCAAACAATGTCATCACCGAACATATATCTAACCATCAAAGACTTCTCTCTTTCTCTTTTTTTTTTTTCACTCACTCCACGGAATTCTTCCTTTCAACCGCTGATAATGTGGGCTTCGCCCCTTGGGATCCATTCCTGAAACTAATACTGACGCGGGCCTCAACCCGGTGATTCATTCCTAAAACTGATGACACTGTACTGTTGCTGCTTCTGGTTGTCTTGCATTTGCCGCTTTCTCTTTTTCTCCGTTGAAACCTGAACAAAACAAACAAAAAAAGGAATGTAAAATACGTTATATGTATGCATGCATGCATGAATGAGTTTCCTATCCCGTTGGGTTAGGTCTTCTGCCGGTACTCTTGGTGGTTGCTCGGTCTTTTGACAAGTCTGCCCTCTTCCCTAACCAACGGGTATCTATGATGGCTTTCAAGACAAAATGGGGTTAACATGGTGCATGTATGCATGAGGTGCATGAGATGTGTGAGATGTATAGAATGTATAGGTCAGCCCATTATCATTTTAAAGCATTTAACCACACCATTGCGCGGTGCAAACTTGTCCCTGTTGAAAAGGCCCAACATGTTTACACCTTTGCGATAACATAGCTAAACAACTTCAAATGATAGGGGGCCCAAACACAAGCATAAAGAAAAAATTTCTATAGAGTGGCCCATCGGAATTTTAGAAACTTTTGGCCCAATTGTCATAGGATACGAACTCATCCCAGTTTAAATGGCCCAACAAGTTCGCATTTCTGACAAGAAGTCCAACTGAATCCAAATGACGACGGTCCCTAAACACAAGCATAAGTAAATAATTTCCACTAGCTCTACAACTAAGATTCACATGCGGGTTTACGGG
>SKCR01014951.1:0-10371 GCA_019454045.1 Zanthoxylum bungeanum | reverse complement strand
TGAGTACTGGGTGAGCTTTTGAGAGCCATGTGTATACGATACACATTGAGATGTGTATATGATGCCGTGGATTAGCACAAGAGCAAGTGGGAGAAATTGTTGGGGTTGGTGCTCAGAGCGCCAATCCGGACCGTATTTATGTCTGATTCATGAATACGAACATCCCCTTATTCAATAATATTGCACCTCTTGTTTTTATATACGTATTCGATCTGATTACGATTTGATTGAAACTAAATGTGGTTTAGTGATATGTATATATTAGACAAAGGCCCGATAATATATAATGCAGTACACAATTACAAAGTTAGTTTGTAATTGACATTGGGAAGTGTCACTGCTATATGTATGTTATCAAACATAGTTCCTGGTCAAGATTTGCTAACACGGGTCGGTTAGTCAAATCCGTTGAGACCAGTAAATGTCGTATATCGAGACTTGGTCCGATGGTTTATCCCAATGAACCATGAGTCTAGGGAGACTCGTATAGACGTGTAGGTGTTTATAGTGGATAAACACTGAACGACTCATCGAAGATTCTTAATGGATGGTACACCAACGTCAATAAGAATTTTCTCGGGTTGAGTAGCATAGTGGTCCTTCGACTTGAGATACCACTGTGGATGTATGAGACATCCTCCACACTTAGATGGCAGTCACGTCACCGATCTATTTAGATCAGACCTCCGCCTGTTCGTTGGGTGTTGACCGATCCTCAGGATATCCTGTGTGTGTCAAGATAGGATCCGTCAGTTCTGTGTACAGAGCATAGGAAGTCCATATATATTTAGCAGTCTGTTAAATCTGTGGCCACAGTATACTTCGGAAGTAAGTTCTGATTGTTATTTAGAGATTGCTAATAGATACGTCGATGAGATAATACCTATAGAGATTTGACGTTCACATCAATATCTCTGGGATTATCCGGATACCTGTGACGGAGGGATTATACGTATGCAATGACCTCGACCTGTATGATTCAGCTAGTTTATCTGTGATCGTCATAATCTACGGGTGGATAGATTATGCACACGAAATTAGATTTCGTGACAGATATACCTGAATCTAGAGAGTCTCAATAATGAAACATACTCGTAGAGCACTAGAGCGACATTTATAAGTAATATTGATTATTTATAAATTGTTTAAACATTAAACGAAAAATACATGCGAACGGGCCGAACCGTCATTTCCTAATTAATGTGTATTTGTATTTAATATATGATATTATTAAATAGACATTAATAAATAGTTAAATAAAGGTATTTGATATATATCATTAATATATGTATTTGAGATATTTAAAGTAAATATAATACATATATTTGATATATTTGTATTTAATTAATTATTTAATTATTTAACTGTTAAATGATTAATAAAATTAAAATATAAATATATCACCAAATGATAAAGTTAGGAAGTGATTATAAGTTGCTATTGTTGACTTATACATTAAAGGAAATGGTTGTCAAATTGATTTTGACTTCTTAAGATATTTGTTCAAATTGTTTGAAAAATGTAAATGTCTTTTTCCTTTATTTTTCTTTAAATTCGGCCAAGCACCTTAATGAATATAAGAGTTATATTTTTTTCTTGGTTGCTTTTGTTGACTTAAATAAATATCAATAAAGGTGTTTTAGATATTTATTAAGTTGATAAGATAAAATGTCAAATGAAATTGAAATTATTATTCTTGTATTTGGCTTGTCCAAATTTGGCCAAGGCTAAAAGTGAAGTAAGTATTTATAGTTTTCATTTCACTTTCATTTGATAACCTAATACACTTTGACATAAACTCCATTAAAGAAAAACCAAGGAAGCTAGTGAAGAAGAAAAGGAAAAAACTAAAGAAAAGCTTGGATTTAGTAAGTTTTTCCAACTTACTATTAGATAAGAAATTATTCCTTATGATCTAGGCTATAGCATATGATGTTATTAATTTATTCTTTTCTTTATTCTTTGTGTTTTTGATGATGGAAGTTTGGTTGGAAGTGTTGAGCATGTGTGATGAAGGAAGATTGTGACTATTGTAGTTATAAGCTTTCTTTTAAGGTTTTGGAAACCATGTTGCTAATCTAGAGTTATTGACCCAGTCTTAAATGACCTACATTTGATCTTGAGTTGTTTCATTATGTTGAGACTTGGATTGGATGGAAGAATGATGATTGAAGTAATTGATTTAACCAATTTGGTCTAATTTGTCCAATTTGATGAAATTGAAAAATTAGGGTTCATGACCAATTCCAAATTTGGGGCTTTTCATATATATTGTGCATTTGGATGTGTATATGATGCATATAAAGTTTCATGTACATTGGATTACATCTTGATGTGTTTTGATGCATGAAATGACAAAATGCACAATTTGCCCACCAAATGGAGCATTCGGCCAAATGAAGGAATATTGGGGATTTTGGTTGTTTTGGTGTTTTGATGTTTTGAACATGCTAATTTCATCTTAGAAATGATTTAGAATCATTCAAAATTGATTTGATCAATTTCGGACTAAAATGGACAAAATATCAAGTGTAAGGGCAATTCGGTAAATTCACTTAAATATGATTTATTTGAATTTTGTTTCATAATTTGATTATTGGATAATTAAATAAATATGTTTATTTAATTAATCCGAGAAAAAGTTTTGAAATCGGAAAATTTGATTTTCCACCGCTTCCGCTGCGTTACCGGATTTAGCCCCTAAAACCCCTACACAAGGTTTGCAGGTTATTCGATCCATGTTTGGATTGAAGCAAGAATAGGTTCTTGGAATTATCGTTTTGATGTAATCATAATGGAGTATGATTTAATTCAAAACGAAAAGATTCTTGTGTATATAAGAGGGTTAGTGGGAGCGCACTGACAGTGGTTGTCCTATAAAATAATGATTATATATGTCATTTCTTGGAAATGATATTCCCATAAAAACAATCGGTGAAAGCTTGGCTTTCGAGAAAACTCTCCTAGAATCGTACATTGAAAAATATACGCGACCTGGTGTCTCATACGCTTTGAGCATATAGATTCACAAATAGGCCAATCCGAGTGATAGCCACTGGAATGAAGTAAGAACATCCGTTAGTTTCTTAGAGAACTAAGGATGTTGTCTTAATCTATGGAGAAGGAGAACTTGAAGTGACCAGGATCATTGTAGCAAGTTTCCTAACCGATAAGACGACTATAAGTCGCAAACGGTACTATAAAGTTTGAATAACGGTACAGTGAGCTGGAAATCTTCCTAGCAAGATACTGTTACCGAATAAACAACAAATGCGGGTTAATTGCAGCAGCTGAGGCAGCAATAGAAGCCTTCTGGGTCGATAATATATCTAATTAGATTAGATAAAGTTCTGTTAGCAGTTGAGCTAGGCGTCAGCACAGGCTAAAGAATTAATGGTCTCATCAACGATCCAGATAAATACTTCGACTCTTCATCTGATTCGTTCGGATCATAAATCGTGGCGATGTGATGATCGAATAAATCGCATCAGATGATAATCATGAAAATCCACTGACGAAAGCCTTTTCTCAGCAGTTTGAGACAACCGTATATAGTTCGGGTGTCAAGCACTCGAATGACTGGCTATAGGCCAAGTGGGAGATTGTTGGACAATTATGACCCATAGCGTCACTATTTGTACAGATCATTGTGTTGTTGTACAAATTAACTATGTGACAAAGGAGATTGCACTCTTATCATTTGTGATTAGATCACCTAGATATATAAATGATAGGAGGTCCCTATGATTTGTTCCTGGACGGAGAATGATATGAGACAATATCAGTCCATGAAGGATAAATCATTAAATATCCCTAGTCAGAGTATTATCGAGATTGGACATCGATAAATACGTAAAAGACTAGTATTACACTTGTGCGCGTTGTGAGGGCACAACAGCATAGTTCTCATATATTTGGGTATAGGATACTCATGCAAGTGTAATATGAGGTTGTGTTTCACCGATGGTACGGGAAACAGCTTCACTCTAGATAGACCCCCTCAGAATTCCATTGGTAGTATGACTATGTGTCTATGGAAGTCCGAAATCAGGGTAGGTGTATTTGGTCTTAACCTGAGACTTGCACCGCTAATACTTGCGACAATCAATATACTTTGGTTGAGGTCGTCTGGGGCTTTAACAGGTTTTGTGTACGCCAATGCTGGGTATATTGACAATCGTAGTGTGTTGGGTGTGATGTCAAGACGGAAGTGTCACTCCAGTCATATGGAGATGATGGTCACGTAGGATACGGGACTGGTTCTCTTAAATGCTGCAGCTATCGGGATAAAATGACAAGGTCATGTTTATCCGATTATAGAGACTAGTTACCAGACATCCGACATGTGCTTCGTACGGGGCAGACACAATTCCAGCCCCAGGCCTAGCACGTGATCATCTGATACTGGACGGAAATACGCAATACTACGTATACTACGCCTGATATAGATCCTTTATTCCTGTAAGGATGTTTCCGGAGAATTGGGTAGGCATGGCGCTTTGCTAGAGGCCAACCTTGTCTTGTAAATCGGTAAAACATAGTACTTGGTACTTACGTGTTCAGATAGTCCGACGATTGAATTTACTGCCAACATATACGGGGATCTCATGGGTCACTTCCCAAAGATTCACCGATGACATATGACTCGCACTCTAAATTAATCTGGGATTAATAAGATGAGAGAGAAAATTAATCTGGGATTAATTGCGGAGATATTTTATCTGGGATAAAATATCATTAAAAGAGAGATAACGGTTAATTTGGAATTAATCGAGAAATTAATATATTTGATATATTAAACGAAATTAGATTTCGACGCGGAATTAAAATTAGATTTTAATTCGGGCGAACGAGTTAATTTAGAATTAATTCGTTAGCGACGTGAATAGTGATTTTGCTAGGCGTAATCATTTAATTACGACGCAACGGAAAATTCATTAATTTTGAATTAGCGAACCCGAGCCCGAGATTATTTGCGAGCGCATTCGCATTTCAAATTCGAGTGCGGCACGTCAAATCAAGCGTCAAATCGCTAGTCGTATCAAGCATCAAATCACAAGTCACTTTGAGTGATATGACTTGACAACTTGATGGATTGAGTGATGTGAGTGGTTGGGGCTTTAATGGTTTGGCTTTTAAAAGCCAAATTCAAGTGAAATGCATTTGAAATTCAAATGTGTGTATATAATACACAAATTTGACAAACCAAATACAACATTCTCTATTTCTCTCATCTTTCTCCTCACGCCCAAAGGGCTCCAAACAGCTCACTATTTTTATCCAAAATGCCGAGCAATAAGGGAAGCTAGAGTGGGATTTTGTGGCAAAATCTCAAGTGCTAGCACACTTACGAGACATGCGAAGGTGATAGGGAAGTCTACCCATGAGCCGGGAACCATTCGACGAAGCTCGGAGCTTGACGAAGGACCCAAACCGAGCCAAACCAGTGAGGACTTCACTGCCACTGCTGAACCAGTTCAAGGAGGAAGAAAATCAGATTTTGTTGCCTCCGCGTTGCTCAACCGATCGATGTAAGTATTCTGCAACTTCTTCGATGTGTATCGCACATGTTTTCATGCTTATTATTGATCTTGGGACCTTAATAGAAATCAACAAGGGCACCCGTAGTGTGGTACCATGGCCTTGAAAGAAAGGTTAAGGAAGATGGAGGGAACTGGTAGAAGCCTTTCTGAAACAGTATGTCACGGATTTGGAGATCGACTTATCACTTCGCGACTTGGAGAATACCAAATAGAAGCCGGAGGAGAGCTTCAAGGATTATGTGGATCGCTCAGCAATGGCACTAAGCCCTCCATTTATGGCAAGATGAGGAGGATGACTTCGATGATTGCTGATTTTCGACAGTTGAGGGAAACTTTCATGGACATTGAAGAGGAAGAAGCTGAGAACAGAAAGTTTTATGGCCAGAATAGAAGGACTTTTGGGGGGCCTTCTGAGACCAAGCCCGCTAATGCTGAGGTCGCTACCATCAGAAACAGGTGATTCTCCAATCTTGGAAGACCTTTGTCAAAGGTGTTTGAAAAGCTGAAGATGCAAAGACTTCTAAAACCTTTGGAACCTAGGCCATTTCCGAACCCTGTGCCACCGCACCTCAACCTAAACCTGTACTGTTACTTCTATCAATGGAAGGAGAAGAATTGATGATTTTTATGGCAAAAATCAAGAGTGCTAGCACACATTTTGAGACATACAAAGGTGATAGGAAAACCCACTTGTGAGCAAGGAATCACCAAATGAAGCTTGGAGCTTGGAACTTGGAGATGGCCGAATTTGAGGAGGACAAAGAATGCTTACTGCCGAGAGCTTCCAACGATGGCATAAAAGTTTTGTTCTTCACTGCATCGCCTCAACCGATCGATGTAAGTATTCCGCAACTTCTTCGTGTATTCGCATGTATGTTTCATCGCTTTATTCGATCTTCGGGACCGTAGAGAACTCCAACAATGGTATCAGAGCGAGTAAAAGCATGAAACTGAAATTTTGGGTTAAAATTGGGTAAATTTATTTTGAGCATGATTTAATGAATTTGTTTGATTGAGTGTGCTTAAATGATGTTTAATTGAAGTGTGACTGGATCAATTTAATGAAAATTTGATTGGATCATTTTTCCCCAAAAATTTTGGCTTGGCCGAATGGTTGATGAACCCTAATGTCTTGGAATTTTTGATTTTTGATTCATTGGATGACTTGAAATCAATTGGGAATGTTGATTTAGGATTTAAATGGATTGAGTTCGGAATTGATTTGAAAAACCCCTAATTGCCGAGACATGAACCATGTAAAATGGGTTTGATTTTTTGTTAAATTATGTTGGACATGATTTTATGTTGATAAGCATAATTAATGTACGAATTTGTATTTTGGAAATATTGATTTGGGTTAATTAATTATGCTATACACTTTGAATAATTAAATTATGAAATTGGAATTTTGGTAATTTAATTATTTGGGCTTAAATTGGATTTGGGCTTTAAAAGTTGTAATTGGGCTTATTGGGCTTGGTTGTACCAAGATTGGTTTAGGCAAATTGGTTGGATCCAATTGGGCCCAAAACCACATCCATAAAGTCCAATTATGACTAATGGATCTTTAAGTTTAATTGGGCCAAATGGGCCTAAATTGGTTTCTAGGCATATAAGGGTGATTCCTTTAAATGGGCTTTAGTCTTTGGTTTTGACCCAAGTTGACCAAAATTCCATGCCTTAAGAAATTAATTAAAAGCCCATTGGACTTTAATTAAATTAGCATTGGATGTTAATCGGGCTTTGAGACCCGTAACAGTTAGATTTATAATCTAAGTCGTAAAGGTTCGTTAATAAAGTGTAATATTTAATTTGGAATTAAATAGCGAATTAGTATTAAATACGTATTAAATTGGATTTAATGTTGTAGTTTAATTTAATTCAAGAATTTGTACTTTAAGTACTTATTCGCAAAACGAGTTGGACACGCGCAAAATCAAATCGTTGTTTGAACATTGGATGGTCATTAATTATTAGATTAATTAATTGGATTAGATTGATTGATAACATGCTTGTGTGAATACATGGTTGCGATGCATGAATAATGTATATCAGATGGATATTAGATGGGTGGGGCAATTTTTGAAATTATTGTAATAAATTTAGAATTTATTAATTGGACCTGCGTGTCTAGCCTATTACCTCCTTATTCTATGTATTTCTCTTCTCACATATTCCCCTCAATGTAAATGATGTTTCTTTAGAAGTGTTATGTAACGGGTAGAAGCAATACTTGTACTAGCGGGAGAGAGGAAATGGAGAGATTTGTTCTAGGAACAATGTGTTAAGTATCCATTCGCATATCATTATTATATTTATTTATATGCGCCTTATTATGTGTTTAGTGTTGGATAATATGACCCCTAGCGTCACTATTTGTACAGATCATAGTGATGTTGTACAAATTAACTATGTGACAAGGAAATTGCACTCTCATCATTTGTGATTAGATCACCTTAGATATATAAATGAAGAGAGTCCATATGATTAGTTCCTGGATTGAGATGATATGAGACAGTATCAGTCCAAAGGATTAATCATTAAATATCCCTAGTCGTAGTATTATCGAGACTGGACATCGATAATGCGGAATAGGCTGGTATCGCACTTGTACGCGTTGTGAGGGCACAACGACGTAGTTCTCATATACTTAAGTATTGGATACTTATGCAAGTGCGATAGGAGATTGTGTTTCACCGATGGTACGGGAATAGCTTCGCTCTGGATAGACCCCTCAGAATCCCATGGTATTATGACTATGTGTCTATGGGAATCCGACATCAGGGTAGGTGTATTTGGTCTTAACCTGAGACTTGCACCGCTAATGCTTACGACAATCAATATACTTTAGTTGAGGTCGTCTAGAACTCTAACCGGTTCTGTGTACGCCGAAGCTGAGTATATTGAGAATCGTAGAGTATTGGGTGTGATGTCAAGACGGAAGTATCACTCCAGTCATAGTGGAGATGATGTCACGCAGGATACGGTATTAGTACTCTGAGGTGCTGCAGCCATCGGGATATTATGACAAGGTCATGTATATCCGATTATAGAGACTAGTTACCAGACATCCGACATGTGCTTCGGACGGGGCAGACACTTATCCAGCCCCAGCCCTAGCACGTGACTATCGATACTGGGCCGATATGCACGATACTTGGTATACTACGCCTGATATAGATCCTTATATATTCTGTAAGAATATTTCCGGAGAATTGGGTAGGCATGGCGTTTTGCTAGAAGCTACCTTGTCTTGTAAATCGGCAGGACGTGGTACTTGGTACTTACGTGTTCGGATAGTCCGACGACCGTATTTACTGCCAATATATCCGGGGATCTCATGGGTCGCTTCCCAATGATACACCGATGACGTATGACTCGCACTCATAATTAATCTTGGATTAATTTGATGAGAGAGAATGATTAATATGGGATTAATTACGGAGATATTTTATCTGGGATAAAATATCGTCTAAAGAGAGAAAAACGATTGGTTTAGAATTAATCGGGTAAGTTATATATTTGATATATCAATTGAAATTGGATTTCGACGCGAATTGAAATTGATTTTAATCGGGCAAGCGAATTAATTTAGAATAATCGTTAGCGACGTGAATAGTGGATTTGCTAGGCGTAATCATTTATTTACGACGCAACGGAGAATTCGCTAATTAGGAATTAGCGAACCAAGCCCGAGAGTGATTGCGAGCGCATTCGCATTTCGAATTCGAGTGCGGCACGCAAGTCAATTAAGCGTCAAATCATTAGTCGCATCAAACGTCAAATCACATGTCACTTTGAGTGATGTGACATTTGATTGATTGATGTGATTGATTGATTGAAAGACAACTTGACACTTTGAGTGATGTGAGTTGTTGGAATAGTGTTAGTGGTTGGAAAGTTTAGTATTTGACTTTTTGAAGCCAAATAAAAGTAATTACCTTTATTATATTTTGGAAAATATATAAGGTAAATGTTTTACACTTTCTAACAACCTAATTCACCTTTCTTCTTCTCTCTCTCTCACACAATTCACGCCCAAAATGGGCAGTGAAGCTCACTGGTTTCTCTTGAAATGCCGTGAGTTTGGGAAGCATGTGCCTTGATTTGTGGCAAAATCAAGCGGAGTTAGCACTCCGAGAGACTTCCGAAAGGTGTTAGGGAAACTCACCCACGAGCTGGGAATCGTTCGACGAAGATTCGAAGCTCAAAAAGTGAACCCAAACTGAAAAACGTGAGGCAGTGGACTGGTCACTGCAGTTGCATTTTTGGAGGAGCAAAATCAATTTTTTCTTCACCAAATCGTCTCGACGATCAATGTAAGTATTCCGCAACTTCTTTGATATGTATTTCACACTTATTCATGCTTGTTTGATGATCTTGGGACCTAGAATATTACCAACAATGGCATCAAGAGCCTAGGTTCAAGCATGAAATTTTTAGGGCTTAAAATTGGGAAATTGATTTTGAGCATGATTTGGTTAAATTGTTTGATTGAGCATGTTTAATGATGTTGAATTGAAGTTTGATTGGATCAATTTCATGAAAATTGATTTGGAATAATTTTCCCCAAAATATATGTGTGGCCGAAAGTTTAGGGGTATTGGAAATTTGGAATTTTTTGATTTTGATTCATTGGATGAGTTAGAATCATGTAGGATGATGTAATTTGAAATTAATTGGATTGAATTTTGAATTGAACAAAAATCCCCAATTTCCTTAAGGTGGCCGAATGCATTATGCCCTATAGTGTCTTGGATTTTTTGATTTTTGAACATTGGATGTGTATGAAATCATTCGGGAAGTTAATCGATGTCGATTGTGTAAT
>SKCR01014950.1:0-10222 GCA_019454045.1 Zanthoxylum bungeanum | reverse complement strand
TTTTACACAATAAAAGGAACTTATATATAAAGAAGAGTATAAACAGGTATGTTACCTCCTGTGAGCTTAATCTGGAAAGCGAATCGTCTCCGTTGCCTCCAAGCGTATCGACATACCAAATTGGTTGAGGAAACTTCTGGTTTATAATTTTGAGAGATTAATCAAAGCTTATGAAAATTATTTTCACAACACTTTAGCTAAGTCAACTTCCTATGGAAAATGAAGCAATTAAGCTTGAACTTTGAAGAAAAAACACAAAATAATCAATATCCTTTTCATTTTCATCTTCATGTTCAATCTCTAACACAAAGAAAAGCATGAAGAAATCTAATTTTCTCTCCCAAACTCACCATGGCCGAGAGCTTCCTGTTGGGTTTCTAGGTTAGTCCCAAGATCATTCAAGAATAGAAATCATGTGAATACTCATAAGAAGTATGGCGAAATCATACTTACAATGATCGGATTTTACGATGCGAGGAACAACAAAAATTCTTGGCACTTTCCTTGAAGATTTCGGCCATGGGTTCCTTTTTGTGCTCTCCAAATTCGTCAAGCTCCAAGCTTGGGAATGGATTCCATGCTCAAGGGTTTGTTTCCCTATCACCTTTTGATGACTCTCCATGTGCTAGCATTGAAAATATTTGCCACAAATCTTCCTTGTTTCTTCTTCTATGTCTCGGCCAAGCAAGAAAATGAGAAGAAAAAATGGCTTCAAAAGCCGAGAGGGGGAGGAGGGAAAAAGGGTTCCCAAAACCGTGTAAGGGAGAGAGAAGAGGGAAGAGAAAAAGTGTGTTATGTATTTTGGTTTATTTGATTTCCAAAAACAAATACCAAAAACAATTAACATTTTTCAAAATTCAAAATTTTGGTACAAGACTTTAAGTCTTCAACCACCCCATCAACTATTCACATCAATCAATGATGACAAGCATCACTTCACTTAAAGTGATGTGACTTCCATCACTTGATTGACTAGTGATTTGACGCTTGATGTGACTTGTGGGCCGCACTTGAATTCGAAATGTGAGTGGGCCCGCAAACACTCCCGGGCTCGGGTTCGCTAATTCCGAATTAACGAATTTTCCGTTGCGACGTAATTAAATCAAATTCAATTAAATAATTGTGCCTTGCAAAATTACTATTCACGTCGCTAACGAATTAATTCTAAATTAACTCGTTCGCCCGAATTAAAATCTAATTTTAATTCCGCGTCGAAATCTAATTTCGTATATTATATCGAATATATTATTTTATCGATTAATTCCAAATTAATCGTTCTCTCTCTATAAATAATATTTTATCCCAGATAAAATATCTCCGTAATTAATCCTAGAAAATTTTTCTCTCTCTAATAATTAATCCCAGATTAATTAAGTGCGAGTCATGCGTCATCGGTGAATCTTCGGGAAGCGACCCATGAGATCCCCGGATATATTGGCAGTAATCCGGTCGTCAGACTACTATCCGACACGTACGTACCTAGTACTACGCTTTTACCGATTTAAAAGACATGGTTGGCTTCTAGCAAAACACCGTGCCTACCAAATTCTCCAGAAAAATTCTTAAAGGAATATATGATCTTTATCAGGCGTAGTATACATAGTATTGCGTATTACGATCCAGTATCAGATGTCATGTGCTAGGCCTGGGGCTGGAATTGTGTATACCCTGTACGAAGCACATATCGGATCTCTGGTAACTAGTTTCTATAATCGAATAATCATGACCTAGTCATATTATCCCGATGATTGCAGTACAAAAGAGCACCAGTTCCGTATCCTACGTGATCATCATCTCCATTATGACTGGAGTGATACTTCCATCTCGACATCACACCCAATACACTACGATTCTCAATATACCCAGAAGAGGCGTGCACATAACCTGTTAAAGCCCTGGACGACCAAAACCAAAGTATATTGATTGTCGCAAGTATTAGCGGTGCAAGTCTCAGGTTAAGACCAAATACACCTACCCTAATTCGGACTTCCATAGACACATAGTCATACTACCAATGGAATTCCGAGGGGTTTATCCAGAGAGAAGCTGTTCCCGTACCATCTGTAAACACAACCTCCTATTACACTTGCATGAGTATCATATACCCAAATATATGAGAATTATGCCGTTATGCTCCCACAACGCGCACAAGTGTAATACTAGTTTATTCCGCATTATCGATGTCCAATCTCGATAATACTACGACTAGGGATATTTAATGATTAAACCTTCGTGGATTGATACTGTCTCATATCATCTCAATCCGGAACTAATCATAAGGACCTTTTATCATTTATATATCTTGGTAATCTAATTACAAATGATAAAAGAGCAATTTCCTTTGTCACATAGTTAATTTGTACAACAACACCATGATCTGTACAAATAGTGATGCTATGGGTCATAATTGTCCAACAATCTCCCACTTGGCCTATAGCCAATCACTCAAGTGTCCTACACCCGAACTATGTACGGTTCGCTCAAACTTCTGCTGAGAAGAGGCTTTCGTCAGCAGATTGGAAGGTTATTATCTGATGCGATTTATTTGATCATCACATCGCCACGATGTATGATCCGAACGAATCAGATGAATATTTGAAGTATATATCTGGATCGTTGATGAGACCATTAATTCTTTAGCCTGCTGTGCTGTGCCTAGCTCAGCTGCTAACAGAACTACTCCTAATCTGATTAGGATTATTATCGATCCAAAAGGCTTCTATTGCTATTGCTGCCTCAGCTGCCTCAGCTGAATAACCACTTTTGTTGTTTATTCGGTAACAGTATCTTACTAGGAAGATTTCTGTTGGAGTTTCTATAGGTCCCAGATCAAAACTCAAGCATGAATCATAAGTGAATACAACGACGGAAGTGCGGAATACTTACATCGAGCGGTTGAGCGACGAATTGGGCAACAAAATTCGAAATTCTGCTCACTTTTGGCAAGGCAGTGGGCTGCTGTGAATAGTGAATTTCGCCCCTTGTCTTCAAGATTTGAAGCTCCAAGCTTCAACATTTGGCTTCCCTCTCATGGGTATACTTCCCTTATCACCTTGGCATGATCCCGGAGTGTGCTAGCACTCTTGTTTTGCCACAAACCCACTTGCTTCCCTCCATTTCTTTTGTTATTTTCGGCAGTTCACTGCTGTTGGAAAATATGACCCATAGCGTCACTATTTGTACAGATCATGGTGTTGTTGTACAATTAACTATGTGACAAGGAAATTGCACTCTCATCATTTGTGATTAGATCACCATAGATATATATAAATGAAGAGAGGTCCATATGATTAGTTCTTCCTGGATTGAGAATGATATGAGACACTATCAGTCCACGAAGGATTAATCATTAAATATCCATAGCCGGAGTATTATCGAGACAGGACATCGATAATGCGGAATAGGCTAGTATTGCACTTGTGCGCGTTGTGAGGGCACAAAGGCATAGTTCTCATATATATAAGTATCGGATACTTATGCAAGTACGATAGGAGGTCGTGTTTCACCGACCGATGGTACGAGAAACAGCTTCGCTCTGGATAGACCCCTCGGAATCCCATTGGTATTATGACTATGTGTCTATGGGAGTCCGACATCAGGGTAGGTGTATTGGTCTTAACCTGAGACTTGCATCGCTAATGCTTACGACAATCAATATACTTTGGTTGAGGTCGTCTAGGACTCTAACCGGTTCTGTGTACGCCAATACTGGGTATATTGAGAATCGTAGAGTGTTGGGTGTGATGTCAAGACGAAAGTATCACTCCAGTCATAGTGGAGATGTCACGCGCAGGATACGGTATTAGTGCTCTTAAGTGATGCGCATCCAATCGTGATATTATGACTAGGTCATGAATATCCGATTATAGAGACTATGTTACCAGATATCCGACATGTGCTTCGGACGGGGCAGACACTTATCCATCCCCAGCCCTAGCACGTGACTATCCGATACTGGACCGATATACACAATACAATGGTATACTACGCTTGATACAGATCTTAATATTCTTAGATGAATATGACCGGAGAATTTGGTAGACATCGTGCTTTGCTAGGAGTCGACCTTGTCTCGTAAATCGGTAGAACGTAGTACTTGGTACGTACGTGATTCGGATACTCCGACGACCGTATTTACTGCCGACTTATCCGTGGATCTCATGGGTCGCTTCCCAAAGATTCACCAATGACGTATGACTCGCACTTATATTAATCTGGGATTAATAAGATGAGAGAGAAAATTAATCTGGGATTAATTATGGAGATATTTTATCTGGGATAAAATATCATTAAAGAGAGAGAGCGATTAATTTGGAATTAATCGAAGAATTAATATATTTGATATATTAAATGAAATTAGATTTCGACGCGGAATTAAAATTAGATTTTAATTCGGGCGAGCGAATTAATTTAGAATTAATTCGTTAGCGACGTTAAATAGTGATTTCGCTAGGCGTAATCATTTAATTACGACGCGACGGAAAATTCGTTAATTTAGAATTAGCGAATCCGAGCCCGAGATTATTTAAGAGCGCATTCGCATTTCGAATTCGAGCGCGGCTCGTCAAATCAAGCGTCAAATCGCTAGTCGCATCAAGCGTCAAATCACTTGTCACTTTGAGTGATGTGACTTGACAAGATTGATTGATGTGATTGATGGTGATTGATGGAGGTAGTTGAAGCATTTAAATGCTTGACTTTTTCAAATGAAAAAGTGGATATGGTTTATTAATTTTTGAAATAATAAAAACCTAACACACTTTTTACATTTTTTCAACAACTCTCTCTCTCTCTTTACGTTTTTGGAAAACATTTTTCCTCTCATCTCACGCCTTTTTTCTGGTTCAAAATGGGCAGTGAACTGCCGTGAAAAATCAAGAGAAAATGGAGGGAAGCAAGTGGTTTTGTGGCAAAACAAGAGTGCTAGCACACTCCGGGATCAATGCGAAGGTGATAGGGAAGTCCCCCCATGAGTCGGGAAACATTTCGGAAAGCTTGGAGCTTGATTTTGGTGACCAAAACAAAACATTGGAGGCCATGACAGTGAACAAACGTGAGCAGTGGCAGTGGGCAGTGAAGTGCGAATTTTGTTGCCAAATCGTCTCTCAACCGCTCGATGTAAGTATTCCGCAACTTCGTCGTTGTGTTCACTTGTGATTCATGCTTGTATTTTGATCTTGGGAAATTAGAAAACTCAAAAATGGCATCAAGAGCTTGGGTTAAAAGCATGAAAAATGTTAGGGCTAAAATTTGGGCAAACTTGATTTTGAGCATGATAAATTAAATTGGATGAATTTGTATGCTTAATTGTGTTTGAATTGAAGATTGACATGGTCAATTTGAAGAAAATTTGATTGGATCAATTTTTCCCCAAATTCCCTCCTTGGCCGAAAATTGAATTGATTTTAATGTCTTGGGATTTTGATTTTTGACAATTGGAAGTGTTGGAAATCATTCGGGATGATGATTTAACGACGATTGCAGAATCAGTTGGATTGAATTCGATTCGGACGTAAAATCCCCAAATTGCCAAGTATGTCATGAAACTTGAAATTGGGTAAAATGAAATTGAGCATGCAATTATGAAATTGGATGATTAATTATGCTTAATACATGTTTAATTGAAGATTGGTTGGATCAATTTGATTAAATATTGTTTGGAACAAATTTCCCCAATTTTGATGGATTGGCCGAATAGGAGTATGCCCTAAATGTCTTGGAATTTTGTTTCGTTGATCATTGGATGACTTGAAACGATTAGAAGTGTTGAGTTAATGTCGATTGTGTGTTTAATTGGATTGAAACCGAATCGGACATATAAATTCCCTTTTGGCCGAGACTTAAAGAGCATGTAATGGGTTTGATTTTAATCAAAATGTGTTGGACATGTGATGATGAAAAGAGCGTGATTAATTGTATGAATTAATGTTTTAGAAATGTTAATTTGGGTGATTAATCATGATATACACTTTAAGTAATTAAATTGCGAAATTGGATTTGTGTAATTTAATTAATTGGGCTTGTTGGGCTTTGTTGTACAAAGTTGGGTTTAGGCAAAATTGGTTGGATCCAATTGGGCCCAAAACCGCCTCCATAAAGCCCAAATGCGACAAATAGACCTTTAAAGTTTAATTGGGCCAAGATTGATTTCTAGGCTTATGGGGTAACTCCCGGATTGGATTTTGGTTATTCGGTTGACTCGAGTTGACCAAAAGTCCACGCCTTAAGAAATTAATTAAAAGCCCATTAGACTTTAATTAAATTAATATTGGATATTAATCGGTCTTTGAGACCCGAAACGATTAAATTTGGAATTTAATTCGTAAAAGGTTTATTAATAAAGTGTGATATTTAATTTGGAATTAAATAGTGGATTAGTATTAAATACATATTAAATTGGATTTAATTATGTAGTTTAATTTAATTCATGAATTCGTACTTTGAGTACTTATTCGCAAAAACGAGTTTGACTCGAACAAAATCAAATCGTTGTTTGAACATTGGATGATCACATAATTATCAGATTAATTAATTTGATTAGATTGATTGATAGCATGCTTATGTGAGTGAATACATGGTTGTGATGCATGAATAATGTATATCGGATGGATATTAGATGGGTGGGGCAATTTTAGAAATTGTTGTAATAAATTTGATTTATTAAATTGGACCTGCGTGTCCAGCCTTATCACCTCTATTCTCTTTGTATTCTCTTCTCACCTATTCCCCTCAATGTAAATGAGGTTTCTTTAGAAGTGTAGTGTAACGGGTAGAAGTAATACAAGTGCTAGCTTGAGTGAGAAAGAGAGAGATTTGATCTAGGATCAATGTAAAATATCCATCCGCATATCATTATTGTTGATGGTGTTTTCAAGCACTACAATATTTACAACAGCATGACAAAGGAAAAAGGGTAATTTCCTTTCTCTGGTTGACTTCATGGTCAGACCGACCACTCCATGGTCAGACCGACCACTTCATGGTCAGACCGACCACTTCATTATCAGACCGACCACATCATGAAAAGACCGACCACTTTGGTTCAGATGACCGAGCATTAAAGAGGGCGGAAAAGACACTCTCAGCATAGAAGGATCGCCATGACCGACCTCATGCATACCGACCAGATAGCAAGGCGTGTTCAGGAAGAGAGAGCCCCCTATCTTTTCGGATAATGAGACAAAATTATCCTACTATCACGGGAAAACTGGTGGAATTAGTATTTTGATAGGAGAAAAGGAGTAAAGTGACTCGAAATTAGGAAAACTTGTAAGAAAAGGAGAAAGGTGACTTGAAATTAGGAAACCTTGTAAGAAAAGGGATTGGCTCAACTAGGAAGCCTTGTAGGAGAAGGAGTCTAAATTCTGTTATTATAAATAGGAGGGCAGGGCATGTGTAAAAGATCATCTGAAAATCATCACAAGAGTGAAAGATTCGAATTGTAAAGTTCCAATCTGTAAGAGCGAAAGAGAGGCCTGAAAAGTGTATTTGAGTAATAAAAAGCACCACCCTGTTCTTGCCCGTGGACGTAGGTCGGATCCCAAAAATCCACCGAACCACGTTAAATCACCTTGTCTGATTGGCGTATTTTCTTGTTTTCCGCTAAGTTTGCTTTTGGTCCCCCATAACCAAACAAATTCACAGTTGAAGGAGGATTCCCTCGGAGGTGATATTCCCATATTACCCTGAGACCAAAATCCACCGTCAACAGTTGGCGCCGTCTGTGGGGAACTTCAACAAAAAGCAGTTCACGTGATAAGACAAATGGCGGAAGACGGAGATCACCAACCAGGAGGTCCGGCAATAGACTGGATGAGAAGAATGGAAGATAACATGAGAACTGTGATGGAACGACTAGAAAGAATGGGAGGAGCGGACAACGAGAAACCAGAAACCGGGGCCGGCCAGAAGAGAAAAGAAAGGGAAAAAGGGAAAAGAATAGCAGATGTAAGCGAGGACGAGGAACCTAGAAAAAGAGGCCCTTATGGGGTAAGATCTGAAGTGGTAGGAAGAGAACCGCGATCAGAAGACACATGGGAAGAAGAGGAGGAACAAACACCCGATCCCTCCTCCGACAGTTTTTACAACTCCAAAAGGGAAGATAGAAAGTACGACGAAGACATGCAGGAGACCTCCGAGCTCATGGAACGCCACACCCGGAACAACAGACGAACAGAAGGACACCGAAGGCGACACGGGGGAACAGCCCATGGAATAAAATCTGGTTAAGAAAAGAGATGACCAGATGGGGAGAAGGCCTCAAGGTCGGCGCGGGAAACACCGGAGGCGAGGAAGAGAGGTCTCCCCTTGCAGAAGAGATAAAAACAGCACAGTTCCCAAAGCGGTTTAACATGCCGACCATAGCGCCATACAAAGGCCATTCCGACCCAAAGTCCCACATTGAGAATTTTGTCCTCCTGATGGAAGTACAGGGGGTAACGGGCGACACCGTATGCAAAGTATTTCCCTTAACTTTGGGTGGACCTGCCATCCTATGGTATAGAAGTCTGGCCCCGGGGAGCATCCAGAGCTTCTCCCAGCTAAAGAAATCGTTCATCCGACACTTCAAAGGAGCCTGCACCCCTAAAAAGACAATAGGAGAATTAAGGCTCATAAAACAGGGAGACGACGAAACACTAAGAAGCTTCATTGAAAGGTACACAACACCGTACTCGAGGTCGGAGGATACGAATCCCAAGAGGCCTGGAAAGTCTGAAAGGAGCCCTAAGGGTCGGGAAACTCTGGACCCACCTGAGAATCCATGAAACGCCGGACTACGCTACCGCACTGGAGATAGCCAGGAAGTACGTCCTGCTAGAAAGCGAAGAAAAAGTATCCCGGAGGGGGACAACCACCAGAGAAAGGTTGATAAGGAGGGAAGACCACCGGCGGCCGGAGAGAGAATTCCGAAAGTTCAACCCAAGACCCAAGGAATTCAAGCCGATGGCACAGAAGGACCAAGGAAAGAGACCCACAACTCAGGTAAACCACGTGGTTCGAGAGGAGACATATATCCCTTTGAGCAAGCCACCAGGAGAAATCATCATGGAAATACGGGAGAAAGGTCTCTTAATAGAACCAGACCTCAGGAGGTTTCCCCCAGACAGAAAAAACAAAAGGTCCTACTGCCTACATCACAACCTAAAAGGGCACACAACCGATGAGTGCAAGGATCTACGGGAACAAATGGAGGACCTAGCCCGGAACGGGTACCTGAACAATTACATCGACCACGAAACCATGGCCGCCAGACAAAGGGCAAGGAATCGAGGGATAAACGTCATCGCAGGAGGGGCAACGCTGGCCGGAGACTCCAATCGGTCAAGAAAGAATTACAGCCGAGCACGGGGGACGGAGGTGCTAAAAACGGAAAAAATCCCAAACCCCCAAGGGAATCGGTCAACACCCATTATGTTCACCGATGAGGACGCCAGGGGGTAAGTTTCCCCCACGATGACGCACTGATAATAAAAGCAACAATTGGCGGCACAGAAGTAGACCGGATCCTGGTGGATCCTGGGAGCGCGGTAGACATAATTTCCAAAGAGACATTGGAGGACCTGGGAGTAGAATACACAGCCCTAACCAAGGACAGCACCCCCCTGTACGGATTCGGGGGTTCAACGGTCATCCCCTGGGAAAGATTCAGTTAGCAGTAACGATCGGGACTGCCCCAAAAACACGAACCAGTCATGATAAACTTCACCGCGGTAGACTGCATGGGCAGTTATCAAGTCATTGTCGGCCGCCCCTTCATGATGAAAACCAAGGCCGCAATGTCGTGTCATTACTTGAAATTGAAGTTCCCCACACGGGAAGGGATCGGAATCGTGTGCGGGAGCCAGAAAAAAGCCCGCAGCTGTTTCGCCACTTTCTCGCGAGAAACCCTCTGCGTTGAAAGAGGCATCAAGAAGAGACAGAGAGACGAGGATGATGAAAATACCAGGAAAAACCCTGCTCCCCGGCCCGACAAAACTGCACGGCTCGGATCAGCCGAAGAGTTGGAAGAAGTCAAATTATTCGGGCCAGAAAGGAACATAAAAATAGGAGGAAGTCTAGACAAAACCCTAAGAAAAGACTTGTTGGAATGCCTGCAAAAGTACCCCGACGTTTTTGCATGGGGACACGATGACATGCCCGGAATCGACCCAAAATTCATAAGCCATCGCTTAGCGGTGAACCCTTTACATAAGCCAGTAAAACAGAAGAGGAGAATATTCAA